>JAKJJM010039812.1:0-13959 GCA_021901965.1 Pipa carvalhoi
CCATCACTCCCCTGCCTGCCTGCCCTCCCTCCCCTCCTGCATCACTTCCCTGCCTGCCTGCTCTCCTGCCATCACTTCCCTGCCTGCCCTCCCTCCCCTGCCACCTCTCCCCTACATGCCCTCCCACTTGCCTACCCTCCCCTGCATGCCCCCCGGCCTACCCTCCCTCCTGCCTACCCTCCCCAGCCAATTGCCTATTTAAAATGCAAATTAGCAAGAAAAACCAATTGTGAAAGTGCATTTCTCTTTGTTTCAGTGAGCTTTACATCTAGGAAGTCAGCAAGCTTGCGGCTCTGGCCAAATAAGTTAAAGTTATTCATACATAGTACATATTAGAAAATGTAATATTTCTGAAAGATCTGCGCAAGGGTAAAGCTCCTGGGCCAGATGGCTTTTCGCAAACATACTATAAAACATTTGAAGATGTATTAACTCCCCACGTGGCAGACATATATAATGGCTTTTTGAAAGGAACTCCCATTCCACCCTCTATGTCCCAGTCACAAGTCTCACTGCTACTAAAGGGAATAATCACCTAGCAGTAAATAGTTACCTTCTTCTCTCATTAATTAATGTTGACTTTATAATCTTTTGCTAAATTTTAGCAAACAGGTTGACATTACCTGGGCTAATTCATAAAGATCAGGTGGGATTTATCATTCATGGACAGGCAAGCTGGGAATAACACTAGGAAGGCAATAGATAATGTAAGCGTAACCCAAAAAAGCCTTAGAACTTATCTGCTCCTACATCTAAGAGAAGGCCTTTCGTCGGCTTGAATTGCTGTATATGTTGACATTGCTACAAACCTTGGGCTTCAATGGGGCCTTTCTTACAGCTATTAAGACTCTTTATGACTCTCCCTTCACAGCCATAAAAGGCCCACTAGATCTAACCCCCTTCTTTTTAATAAAAAATGGTACAAGACAGGGCTGTCCCCTTTCTCCCCTAATCTATACTCTCTGCATCAAACCACTAACTTGCGAAATTCGGGACAATCCTGATATCTCTGGCATAAAATTTGAGGGGTCTGAAAACTAGGTGTCTTTCTTTGCAGATGATGGACTTACACTACTATCCAACCTAACAAAAACTTTGCCCAATCTATATAAAGTACTCAAGCAGTTTGGAAAAATATCTTGGCATAAAATAAATAACAGCAAATTATAAGTTTTTCCCATACACATACCAAAGCCTTTATTAACAGCCTTACAATTGGATTTTCATTTTAAATGGAAAACTGACTCTATTAAATATTTAGGTGTCAACATCTCTTCCACATATGAAGAACTCCATAAGGCAAATTACCCCACCCTATTTCATAAGATCAGACAGAATCTAAAACAAAGGATGAATTTCATTATCTCATGGTTAGGCAGGGTGACTGTAATTAAAACTTCCTAGGCTATTATATTTATTTGAGACTTCACCAGTTAAAGTTACAAGAAAGCAGTTAAAGGGTATTCAGGGTCAAATGAACAAGTTTATTTGGAACAACAAAAAGCCTAGAATTAACAGCCATATCATGATAATTAGAAGATGGAGATTTATCAGTACCAGAAGTCTATAAGTATTACCTAGCCTCTAATTGTAGCTTGGTCCTGACCACTACCTCCGAACTGATGGTCCAAAATATAACTCTTATCATGCAATTTATACCATTTGAAAAATCTAATTTTGGGAGGCCCACTTAACCAATTAAAAATTAAAAATGCGCTCCCAACAGTTAAAATTACTACCAAAATATAGAACCAGACTTCCCCTAAATAAAGCTTACAACCCAGCCAGAAACCTCTGGCTTCCATACACGGAAATGAGACTTCGCCCTAGGCCTTCAACCCCCTTGGGCATTTCAATGGACCCAAAAAGGCTTTTTTCTAGAACACTTATTCTTGTCATTTTTTTTTTTTTGCTTTGGAAAATGGAAATAAAAATAAAATTAATTTAATTTAAAATAAATGTAATATTTGCAGTTAAATTTCTGATCTATGTTGCTGTGTTGGTTGTCCTCTTTGTTTTGTCTGTTAATAAAACAATCCCCACTGTGTCCATTGTTTTCAATTAAACTTAGGGTATTATACATTCATGAAGTACCTCCAATAGCCCAATAAATAAAGATGGCTGCAAGCAGCAAAGTGGAGAACAACATAAAACAATACAATTAAGGAAATTCACTTAAAAAATAACAGCTCTACAAGTACGGCATAGGAATAAGTGCCAAACCCAAACAAAACACTACTATTTTTTTCTTTTTACTGGTCCATTACAGACTCAATAGGAAGTTCCTTGTTTTCCCACTGCATTTTCATTTATACTTGATTCAATTTATTTTTTGATCTGTAGTAATTCATTATAAACTATGTTACTATGTTATGTTACTATTACAAATCAGATGTGTCATGCATCCAAGCAAGAAACACACCAGAGACAATACCCATGACAATAGATTTTAATGGTAGCATCTTCTGTATCCTGACACGCTTCCATCCCTAATTCACACCAGTCACCTTTTTAGGGGGTCTCTACTGCCAGACTGTCCCAAGCAGGTTTCAACTTTTGAGTGCGGTGCTGAAGTGTTTCTAGTTCCTTGATCTCTTGTGTACCAAACACTGACTTTGTTTGCCCACGTCTCTCTCCCTTGCTTTCTGGCTATCGTCTCTTTTCCACAGTCATGCAGCCTTGTCTCCCTGTTGTCTTTTTATGCCTGTTGATGTGTTAGCTGTTCCAGTAGTTAGGGAAGTAACCTGGAGGGCGTTGGTAAAAAATGGGGTAGTTGTGGTTCCCACCTAACTCATGGGCAGAAGCCCAGATTCAATCGGTATCCTACCAAATAGATGACATTATGTTTACAAAGGTGTGCATGTTCATTTGAATTTTTTTGGGAAACCTGTCTGTAAACTAAACCCTTAATGATTTACATCTCTTTGATAATCATAATTTGCACTTTTAAAAAACATATTTGAGCACTGTTATTTATTTATTCTCTATTTGCATGTAAATAAAAATATTTGCTGTTTTTCTCATTTACATGCTGACTTCAAGCCTCACAGAACTAAGCCAAGTCTTCCTATAATCTACATATCTTTTTAAATATGTGATTATATAAAATAGCGAATGAGCAGCTCTATAATTTTCCTTAAAATTAAATATTTAAAGCAACTCTGCTTGTCTGTTCTAATATTTGAACATTGCTAATGAACTATCACTACAATTCATTCTTTGCAAAACACTATTCTTTAATCAAATTCAAATGGATGAATCACTGAATGAGTTAATAAAGTTAGGTCTTAGGTTTTATGGCATGACAGTGTCAAATCCAATTTTATTCCAGCTGAGCCTGAAATAAAGCCCTATTGTAGTTCATACCTCACTGACTGGATCAACATTAGATCTTCAAAAATCCTTTTGTTGAACTTTATCTCTGAGGCCCGTGACTTCTGTTTTATAAGATGTTTCAGTGTCAAAGACATACAATTACATTTTATATATTTCATATTGTAGCTGCTAGGTTCAGCTAGACTTTTTAAGGGGTGTCTACATCAGTAAACAAGGAGACGAAATCTCAAGATAAGCTGCTGGATAAAGTAGTCATTTTGGAAAACAGATACAAGTCTGATGGCAGGTAAACATTGGACTTTCAATCATTTGTGATAAAAATAATGGATATAGGAAATAATTTTTGTCAGAAAATTCTATTAAAAGAATGTATATTGTTAGTATATCATGAGCATACTTTTAAAATGACTTCCTTAACTGTAGCTGCTGTTCGATGTATCTAGATACAGAATAATCCTAGCAGTTATATGCCTTCTCTAAAGTGACTGGGTGTAGAAGTGCAGTAAAATAATTCCAGTTCATAGAATTACTATGAAAGTCTATTTAAAATCAGTGAGGCCTCACATGTTTATTCACTGTAAAAAAAAATTTTTTTTAAATGTGTCCAGTAGGGCTTAAATGCAGTGTGTGTGTCTGTGTGTGTGACTGAAACTAGATTGTAAGCTCTATGGAGCAGGGACTGAAGTGAATGATTTATATGTGTAAAGCGCTGCATAATATATCAGTGCTAAATAAATACATTACAATACCAAAAAACAAAAAAAAAACAAAAATAAGTTTCAGTTTTAAACCTTTGAAATTTCTTACAGAGCTTCTTCACTCTGTCTTGTCTTGTATACTTCAAATGATGGCCACGTAACCTTTGGCTCTGAGCTGATAAGTTGTTTGCAAATAATAGAGTGTTTGGGGGGAACTTATTAAAGTTGGAAAAGGTTTTTGATAGCCTAATACTGGAGAAACAGTGTTTATTTTATTTTGCCGGTATCGCCTATTTAAAAATGCTGTTTTTGCCATGTACAAAATCACTTTACTGTGTGTTTTTTTTTTACACTGAAAAGTTGTTTTCGATCAAGGGAGCCCGGCACAATTGGGGAGGGGGCGGACATGACTACTACTACTTCACCTACTGTAAATCTTTAGTAAAATGAAATAGCCTTACCATTTGATTGCCCGCAGAATTTCAAGCAGTTTTTGTACCTCACATTCCACTGAATTACCAATTGTTCAGTAAAGACTTTTTTTGTTGTTCTTCTTAAGTACATTGCTAACTATCTTTATGCCTTCCTTTCACTTTAATTCTGCTTTTCCACTGAGCTTGTCAATGTTTCAGAAGCATCAGATCATCTACAGACCAAGTACGCAGATTCCTTTTAAAATGTCAGTCCACTGAAAACCAAAGCACTTTTTCCTAGTACTGTCAGCTGGCTGCTTTATCATTGTACCTATGTGAAATGAGTGTGCTGAAATGTTCTGACATAAGACCCTAGCCTAACATTGATAATTGTATAAATGTAACTCACAACACAACAAACTTTTACTTGCAAAGCTTTCTGCTCTTTTTATCAGTGGTTTTTAAAGTTCAAATTGGAAAAGACTGAGATGGCTTGAAGACATTTCACGGGAAAGAAATTAAAGGGCAGTTTAACCAGATAGGTTCCATACCACATCCCCTGCAAGTGACCAAACTTAATTTAGCTGAGTTTAGTAATAACAGGAATCTCATTTTGTATTAGCGTGGCGTTATTTGTACTTTATCTGTATGGATACTGTAGTTTCTACACACAATACACAAATATACAATATACCAGTAATGCACATTTTATCCCTCAGCTCTTATTGGAACTCAGATCCCTGAATGGACTAGATTGCTACGTACATCAACTGTAATGTGACTGCACAGCAGTATATACTGTATGTATACTTTCTATATAAACGCTTTCCTACATTCTATATATACGTTTTCCTACTTTATATGGAAACGCTTGCTTCTTTCTATAGAAACACTTGCCATGAGAGGAATGGTGTGTAAAGAGCTGGAGGTCTGGTTTGCTTCTTTTCTTGCAAATGTTGTCCATAGAACGTTGCTTATTTCATCTCTTGGGACAGTCTTTGCTTACAGAAATCATTCAAAAGAATTCATAAACAGGGGAAATCACTTACAGAGCTCTAATTACCCACAACAACCATGGGCATGCCCCTTTTTTTTAGTATTTGGTATTGTATTTATATAGCGCTGACATATTACGCAGCACTTTACAGAGATTCATCATTCACTTCAGTCGTTGCTTACAATATAGTTTCTCTAATCAGTCACACACACGCACGTATGTTTTTGGAATGTGGGAAGAAACCCATGCGGGGAGAACATACAAACTCCATGCAGATGAAGTCCAGGGTGGAATTGAACGCAGGACCTCAGTGATGCAAGGCAGCAGTGTTAACCACTGAGCCACTGCACTGCCCTTTTATAATGAATTCTACTGTTGAATTCTCAAACAGCAGATTCCCATAGTCTGGACTGCAACAATTCTCCCATTATAAAGTCACGACCATGACAATTTTTAAAGTAATGGCCTTGACATTTCCTTTGTAAAGTGGCAACTGTGACAATATTCTCATTATAAAGTTACGACTGCAACAGTCTATTGTCTTTAGCTAGCGAATTCGCACTTTTACACTACAATTCGGACTTTAGAGAATAACCCCCTAGAAGCAAAACCTTTGCTTAGTCGGCCCTGATCTCGTTTCCTGGAGGGATCCATCATTTCAGTCCAACACTGCCTGCAAAGTTCACTTGTATCAAAGAACAAAGTTCAGTTAAGATTTCTTTATTTGCTGAATCTTTTGGCATTGGATTATTCTTTTCCAAACTGATTCTACATCACACTGATGTTATCATACCATAAAAACTGAAGGTAGATATATCTCTCCACAACAGTACGTTCTTGAAATTTTAACAGGCAAAATAGAATTTGTCTCTTTAATTCAATTACTTTATAAAGTTTGAAAGCACCAAGAATGGTTTGGGAGGACTGGTTGTAACTATTGGAAGAGAAATGCCTGACTTGAATTTAAATAACCTGTGAACTACATTACAACTCATGAATCTATCCTCATGCTATAAAATTAAACACCTTAAAAAAACGACCTGTTAAAACTTTGAAAATATACAAAATGTAAGCCTTCACACCATGTCCCCCCCACCCTTAAATTGATTGATAAGCCAGTTAAATTAAATAACAAGATTCTGACTGAACCATTTTCCAGTCTATTACATCTGAGTGCCTGCCAGCTACTTCTGAACTTACCTTTTGTTGGAAACTGCCAAAAGCTAAATTGTTAATAGCTGCTACTGTATGTGGTTAATAGCTTCTAAGGTGTGTTGCATTTAAAAATTCAGAGTCAATTCCAAACTTGTCATTTTAACATTTCCAGAAGAGAAAACTTGCACAGAATTTTTAAAAAGTCTTCACACTTTTCTTATTCCCTTCCCTAATTCATGTAAATGCTGCAGTAAGTAGTCTCGACATTGCTACTGCACTATAAAAGTACAAATAACATTTCTCTTTACAAAGCTTGCAATTCTTAGCAAAACAAAGCAAAAACATTGTTGTATCCTACAGTGAAGTTTAGAAAATTATTTTTTCCTCATTCATAAATACTATACTTTATTGCGTTTAATCTCTGAATTTTATTTGCAGCAGGCTAAGGGTGAAATTTACTAAATTCGAACATGATTTTTTTTTACTTTTTTGCCCATTTTTTCACAAAAATAATGCAAAAAATTGGTGAAAAAATTGAAAAGTACGTTTTTGACTTTCTTGCCTCCGTTTCTCACTGAAAGATCAGGCGAAAAACAGGGGCAAAAGGGTCAAAAACATACAAAAATCATTTTTGACTTTAGTAAATTTTGCACTTAATCAACTATATACATTAGATATGATAACATAGGATAAAATTTTAATAAAAAATAAGCAAACAACAAGCTTCCGTGCATGAAATACTTATTGGATAAACATGTCTCTACACTGTCTGTTTATTATTAAAACACTGAGGGCCACATTCTCGAAGCTCCGAATGAGCACTTGCGAATTCATTTCCGCAAAGTGCATGAGGCGTACCGCTGAAATTGTCACGGACGGGCTTCATGTACTTGAAGAACAGGCGAACAGAGTTTTGTCTGCCGCTCGCAGAAACTCTGTTCGCTTGTTCTTCAAGTGCATGAAGTGGGTCCGCGACAATTTCAGCGGTACGCCTCATGCACTTTGCGGAAATGAATTTGCAAGTGCTCATTCGGAGCTTTGAGAATGTGGCCCTGAATATCATCTCAAATATTTTTGTAATGTAATACACCTGCAATGTAATTAAGTCATTTGTTTATCACAGTATGATCAGTTGGTGCAAACAAAATAGTGACAACATTATTCACACAATTAAATAGCTATAATGTGATATCAAACGGCATTTAAAAGGGCACTCATTTAAAAGGCCTGGAACTTTCTAGATGTTCAAATATAATCCATATGTAAGATAATGATGTTTGCAAAGTTCATATATAGTTACAACATATACACTTCTGTAAGGTCATATAGAGGAACGGACATTGATAACTCATAAAAAAAAATGAGATGAGAAGAGGCAAAAAGGCAAGTGAAGAGAGAGAAAAGGTAAATATTAGAAAATACGTACTTTGGCAAATTCATGCCACAAAAAAACCTTTTTTCCTGAAAAAAATTTGACTTTTCAACCCTTTTGCCTATTTATGAATTTTTATTTTGAGACGTCTTTTGAAATACACTAGTTTTTACTATATCGCTTTTATGTGACTTAATCATTCACCAAAATATGAAGCTAACCATTTCTGTGAAATATTTCTGAAACCTGTATTACACTCATGAACTGGAGTAAACCATTATTTCTGTTAGGACAGTTATAGTGTGGAAATAATTTTAAAAAAATGTATGTATCTAGTATCTAGTCAGAAAAACAATGGTAATTTTGGTGGAAATGTGGAAACATTTTGCGTTTTAGGAAATATGGTCAGTTGTGAGGGAAAACACAGAAAAAATATAGGAAAAGAAAATATTAAATATTTGAAAAGGTACTTTAGAAAAACTATTTAGAAAAATAGATAGCATTTACCTCAGTCCAGTAATGCACACCAACTATACTGTTTGCAATCATTATCTTAAATGTAACAGACCAGTAAAAGCTAATATTTTATTGGTAACTTTGGGCTACTGGAAATGGTCAGGAGCAAAATTTGTAATATGTTACTATATAGTCTCGAAAGTGAGATGGAGAAAGTAATGGAGGGAGGAGTTATGCACACAGCCCTCAGAACTAAGTTTATGAGGGTTATTCATCAAAAGGGCAATTGTTTACAGAGGTCTAGTAACCTATAGCAATTTGTCTTTCAGAATTCTAGTTTCCCTATACCAGTGAATGTTTACAGCTGATGGGTTGTTATGAGTGACTGGACCTCAAAAAGATTGCCCTTTTGATGAATTCTCTAATATTCTGTAAAATATGATGTTCTCACATTTATTATAAAGCTGCAATTTTAGATTATACTGATTTTTTTTATCCTTTACCTAATCACAGAACTATAATAATGAGGAACAGATTAAAAGGGAAAGAAGTTAAAGATATCTAATCAGGCTTTTCAAACTGAAGTGGTTCTAAGTGGTATAAATATATACATGATAGCAAAAGCCACAGAAATAACCTTCAAGATTACCCTAGAAATGCCCTGTTCTTAATATTTTATTGAATATACTACACATTAATTTTGCAAAGCAACATCATCCATTTTTAGATATAATGTGTAGCTAAAGTGCAATGGAAAGTAAATAGATACACATAAAAATGGAAGATAAGAAATTGTAAATAAAAGGGATAAAGGTACAATTGATGTGAAAAGTAGTATAAGTTATTCCTTTGCATGCTTAGTGATAATTATGTACCTAAAAGTTCCTAGAATAGAAGTATTAGCTAAGCATTAAAACCCACCCCTTAGAACATTTCACTGCTGGAAGCCTAATTTCCAAAATGTCAGCAAATGCTGAAATTTAAGAAGAGTGACCCCTAGACAGTTTTTATAATACCTCCAATCATTTCATATCTGGAATATTTGCAAATGGAAATAAAAAATATGTGAAATTGACAAGATTTTAAGAATAGTGTATATTAGGTAAAATGTATTAGTCACTCAAAATGTGTCTAAAAATAGTTCCAAATAAAAAAAGAGCTTTAGGCTTATCTAAAATAATTAAAGTCCGACATTCATAGTTTATTTTTCAGAACCTTAACCAAATTTGAGAACCACATGAGTTATCATAATTGCAGTCAAGCTTCTTGAAACTGATTTAATATTTTTATTAATTCTAAATTCTAGTTTTTCCATTAATTATATTTGCAATTGACGTGGCATAGCCACAATTAAACTATATTGCCACTTCTAAGAAGCTGGCCTACTTAAATAACCCATGTGGCCATAAACAAATAACTTAAGGGTTTTTTAGATTTTTCTACAGTATATTATTTTTCTCTTGGTTTTGCCGAACTATTGGTTTGTTTATAGCTTGTTCCATGTTTTTACTGTTTCCATGAGTATAGAAAATATAGGTAAAGAAAAGGTACGTACCAATATTTTGGAGAAACATTTTTACCATTTTTGATATTGTGGGGTGAACAATTTTTCAAACATTATTATTTTCTCACTTTCATAAATACCCCTCAATTGTCCATAATTGTCAACATAAAAAAAAATAATAATAATAAATAATAATAATAACACATTAATACATGAAGTGTTGAAATTTTCTAAAAGCTGATATATTTTCAGTGGACAACTGTGGAAATAAATTTATTAATTTTGTAGACCCTGTTATTTTAGAAGGACTTGCATCTAAGAAGACAAGCTTCTGCTAAGCATTAATACATTGATCTTCATTCATTATGCACTTTGTAAGAGAGGTAAAGAAATGCCTACAGATAACTTCAAATCTTTATGATGGGTATATTTATTAAAGAAACTTTAACATGATATTCTAGTTTAAAAGTTAGACGTTAACTTCTAAATATTTGTCTTAGAGTCAATGGGGAAAGGAAAAAGAAGTTGATTTTCAGCAGAATGAAGTTGCTTTCCAGCATAGCTTATGCAATAAAAGTGTTAAGTATATTAAAATGGTGGAAAATTTGTGTAACATCTCACAGCGCTGGTATATTTACAATTGTTAAGCTAAAATGCATTCACAAGTACTGTTTTGTTGGTGTCAAAATATATTGTGAAGTCAACACTTGCTCATAACCTAGTCCTTGTTTGGATTGTCCAGCAGGTCCTAACAAAAGACAGGGCATTAATTAGTTAGATGTTTTTAAATGATCTTTGATTAATAGAAAAAAGATAAGTCCTTGAAAGAAATTACCAAATGTTATGACTGATTTCCATTTGTGAATTCCTATTGATCTATTACGTCTCTGCTATTCTTGCAACATGGGTTTAAGTGACTGTTTATCTTTATTTTTCTTTCAAATATTAGATTGTATTGATTTTTCCAGCTTTGTAAGCTGCTTATGTGTATCCTATATTTATGATGCATTGTATTGTCTCCATAGCTATGGTGAACCTTAGCTTGCTGTTATGACAATGAATTATGTCCATTTCTGTCTTATTCCTTTTCCCCTTTCCTGTTTTCCTGGAGGTTAGGATGTTACATCTGTAACTTTAAATACTAAAAAGATAAAAAGTATTTAGGAAGACTTCTTGTTTTAGGTCTGGAATTTCATATACAATTTAATATAAAAATGTTTTTCTTGCTAATTCCTAATAAACTTAGCTCAGCCAATATGGAAACATTCATATAAATCAGGTAACCATTTGATTAAAAAAAACTATAAACATCAACAGATCCTTAATTGTATCTGGTAGTAAAAATGTTTATGTACAAAATAAAATGCAACATATTATCACATAAACAATTGTTTAAATAAAAATTACAGAATTTTGGGTTAAACATTCTGTGCTAGGAATTGTAAGAGGATTCTTAGAGGAAAAACACGTTTTCACCATTCACTTTATTATTTAATTATATCTAGTGGAGCCAACAGCATGTTGATATCATTTAGATCTTCTTTAATTTAAATGGCCAATTTTTATTCAAACAAACAAATGGTGGACATTTAATTATTTCCTTTCCCTTCCTTTAAAAATGACATTCATTTTAAATAGTGTAATATAGCAGCATGATTGAATGAAAAAATCAGAAAGAGGCAGATGGGCAGCAACACTATCATGCAATAAATGTGGCCTTTAAGTTACTTAATATGATAACTTTGCAAAAAAAAATTGTATTTAGGGTGGCGGTTGCAACTCATGCACGGAGATTTTACACGAAGGAAGGTATGTTCCTCCAACATTTCGGTACTATGGCTTTAAATCCGCACAGTTCCTTAATTAAGCCTCAGTTGTATTTAGAACCACTCCCTTTAAAAGTTAGCAGGAAATAGCCCTGAGTGGGATTTTGTTTGACGCAGTTAGTGTACTCGGTGTGTGAAGCCAGTTACAGCTTCAAAAGTCCCTGTGTGTTTTGAACACAAGTGTATTGCATTTTTGGAGAAAGTACTTTTCTGTTTTTCCTTGATTTTCTGCTGTGATTCATCTGAGGACAGAAAGACACTGTTGTTTTACTTTTGTATTTGTCAAATAAAAGTGAACATTTTTCTAAGAATGACCCTGGAAAAGGTGATTTTGTGTTAAAGGACCATCTGCCAAGTGAGTAATCCCTTACATAAGCAGTACCAATTTATTACATTTTGTATAACAAGCAAAGATGAACTTTCATTGCCATAATATGTGCATCTATGGTCGCATGAAAAAAAAGTGTTCATGATCAGTTTGGCAGAAGTCTTAGAATTCAGTATGCTATGACGATTTAAAAAATTCTTGGTATTTTCCTAAATCTTGACCTGAAGTCCAGATTTGGCGCAAAACATAGCACAATAACGTGTTATCACTGACCAAACAAATGGTGCTACCAAGTACAAGGACTGAACTAAAATATTAACTGCACATTAAATTTAAGTAGAAAAGTTAAAAAAAAGAATTGTTCCTAATTCAGAATATATACAAACATACACACAAAACCTACTGTATACATTTATTTACAAATTAATACAAACTAAAACCATACATTTTCTTTATATCTTTCCTGTATGTGTACTTTATTTATCAAGACTGCAAATGATTATTTATCCATATCACTGTGTATGAACAAAGAGGATGTACTGTATTGTGAATCTATGGTTCCAAATGCAAATGTACTACGCAAACAAATGCAGCTACAATAAGTCAACAATGTAGTTAGCGCTGAATACAAGTATTGGTAGACAATATTGTTTACATACTGCAAGGGCTTGATCTCTTGAGGACTTATTTGTACAAATCTTCCTTCTAAAAAATGTATTAGCTTCCTTTTTTTAACAGGCACATGAACCTCTTGATAAATCCCATTAGCAGTCTATACATTTTCAAGATACATATCACTTGCGCAATCATTTTTTTTTTTACTATTTTTACATTCCCTAAAAACGTCCCTGATATTTTCACAATAGCAAACAATACTGTGAACATATTATCTTTTTATGCTGTTTCCATATTCAGATCTAGAACATCACTTCATATTTCTCATCTACTGGTATTTAAGGTCAAAGGTCATAGTATGTAGCACACACCATTATTTTTATCATTCCCTGGGGATTAGCTTAATATCGGCTGGAATGTATTCATACAGTACCGAGCATACATCACCAGTGTGCTTCTGTGCCTTGTGATACATCTGCTGTCTCTTGCTAGCTGGCTGTTCTATTGGTTGAGGAAGCAATCTGAATGGTTCCCAGCCATGCAATGACTATCTGTCACTGTGATCACTTTGCAAATCTATGTTTAATGGATGGTATACTGACAGTCTAGGCTACTAGCAAATATAGTGATATTGAAAACTGCCTCTAGCTTCTTTAGATCTTCCTTATTTCCAGCTGAGCATTTCCCTCCTGCTCCTATGATTTGCCTCCCATGCTCCCTTTTCATGTAATGTCATTCCTATTCAGTTTATCTGTCCTTTATAAGACAGGGCTTTGACAGCTGGTCTCGGCATGCTTCCCTTACATTTATGTGAGTTTGTTGGGGTCAGCCTGGTTATCTTAGTGAAATGACCTTTGTTCCTTCATCCCATATTTATGATGTTGCAGGTACATTGGTTTATTATCCCACATAGACACAATGACCTGCGAAGCTTTTACTAGCACACAAAGAAATGACAGGTTTTCATAATAACAAATAAAAAATGAAAACAAAATGAGAAATTAACCCTGTAAATTGTATTGCATCAGCTTGTCAATGTGAGGATTATTTTTAATAGCAGAACTTCCAGCAGTGAATTCTTGCCACAACAAGGCTTCAGTGAAAAACAGACTTTTGTAAAAATGGCACCTTAAGCATAACATAAACCCCTCCAAATTGCCACCCCTCCAAATTACCCAAGAACAACAGGACACAAAACATGGGGTTAAAAGGCCGCAGCTTTTATTATTCAAACCAATTTTAACAAACCAAATAACTTC
>JAKJJM010039817.1:0-13540 GCA_021901965.1 Pipa carvalhoi
CCTAGTCCGGGCCCTGGCAGCACCCGGCGTATAAGACGACCCCTGACTTTTGAGAAGATTTTTCGGGGTTAAAAAGTAGTCTTATACGCCAGAAAATACAGTATTTAACAAATTACACATGCTAGAAATCTTTCAGAAAAATGTAATTTTCTTCCCATTATTGCTATTTTAAGATTATCTTAGACTAGAGTGTTTACATTGAACACATAGATAGCATTAAGGATACACATTTTATTTGGCATTGCTATTTTCTAAACCTATATTCCACAATCTCTGCTGAACAAATAAATACATAATCCTAAAAGCCCAAGGATAAATCCAAAACACTATAGGATATTTCAAACACTCACTAAAAGTTTGGGGAAAACTTCCATTTTTGGTTTGGGAACACAAAATTACTCCACAGTGACCTTGTGCTGGCTGGTCAGCTTGCCACTGCCGCCCCCAACCATGATTGAGAAATTGATATTTTCACTTTGCATCTTTTGTTTACAAAAAAGAAAACTGATATGCTCTAGACCAGGGGTAGGCAAACTTTAAAGAGGAGAGAGCCATTTCGCTACCACCTCCACCAGCAACAAATCTTTTTGAACCACAAAGGGCGAGGAGCTCACACTCCCGATCACATGATCTGCTGACGTCCAATCAGAAGGAGCGTTGGAGGTGAGGGGTGGGGTGAGGGAGGTGTGCAGAGAGCAACAACACAGCAACTGAAGAGCCGCATGTGGCTCTAGAGCAGCGGTCGGCAAACTAATGAGGAGGGAGCCGTATCGCTTCCTCCTCCGCCAGTACTATTAACAGTGGAGCCGGAAAGGGGGCGGAGCGCCGATCCCGATCACATGACTTCCGACGCTTACAATGCTAAGAGTCGGAAGGCATGGGAAGGTGGGAGGGACAATACCTCCAGCTCAGAGCCACAACGCGGCACCAAAAGAGCCACTTGTGGCTCTAGAGCCGGGGTTTGCCGACTGCTGCTCTAGAGCCACACTTTGCTGACCTCTGTTCTAGACTCCTGATCACTTTGTCCTGGGCACAGAGGGATGCTACACATTTGCCAAAGCCACTGGTTAACAAAGGAGCATTTTAATGGCCGCAAGGTATATCCCCATCCTATCTTTTAAATGGAGCTTGCTCTATGGGTTTAGGCACCTTTGATCTCGAACTAATATATCATTGCAAAATTTACAACAAACTATAATAAAATATTCACATTTCTGAAACACAAATTCACTTCAAAAGGAAGAATTAAAACAGATCACAATAAAAAAGAAAGTTACAAGAGAAATGAACATTTCCTATAACTACTTGTAAAATAAAGCACCAATTCCAAGTAACACAAATAAAACATGTATCAATCGCCTAAGCCAGTGGTTCTCAACCTGTGGGTCAGGACCCCATTGGGGGTCAAACGACGATTTGCCAGGGGTCACCTAAGACCATCGGAAATATAGGGCATGAATGGGGTCGCCCAATAACAATTAATGAATGGGGGTCATCAAATCACAGGGAACTGTACTAAAGGGGTCGCGGCAATAAAACGGTTGAGAACCACTGGCTTAAGCCTACAAGCTTATGTTTGGGGGGTATTGGTTGTTGATTAAAGACGTTGAGAAGTACTAGTACTGCCAGCCGTACAGTAACATGTTACATTAATATACTAATTATATAAAATGATCAGTGGTGCCAGTGATAGATACCAAACACAGACCCCCCTGCAGCAGTCACTGCTATGCCTCCCACCCACAATAACTTGCAAAGATTTGGACAAGAGCCTTAAACTAGCAGTTCCTGTGATATACAAAGGGTGACTGAGGCTGCTGGGAAATAAGAGTTGTAAACTACTGCACGGCTGGCGACATTACAGTGTAGTAAACTGCTCTGGATAATACAGTATCCGGGGCCTACAAACCCCTGCATAGCGCTCACGCCCAGTTCACTAGTAACAATTCCAGTTTAAGGTTCTCTTACCGGCTCATGGCCCCGCAGCTTGGTGACTTTTATCAGCAGCTGGTTACTTTCAGTGGCCGACAGTCCGGCTTCCGGCTCCGGCTACAAAAACTCTCCTTTCCTGACAGAAGCCTGCGCCATTCAAACAGCCCCGCGGGTCATGCCGGGAAAGAAGATACCGCAGTCAGTAGCTCTTTAGCTCAAAGGCGTTTTTGATTGGCTGTCAGAACTGGGGAAGAAAGGCGTGGCTCAGCCCAGAGTATAGACTAGTGGCGTTGCCAACGTCAGGAAGCGCCGTACTAGTTAATAGTGATCACGTGGCTTAGAGCCATGTGACCGGGCTTCTATTGGTAGAATATTGGTGGTGGTTGTAGCTCTTTGTGTGTTTTGATGGGAGTAGGTGTAGGCTGGGGGGTTCGGGAACGTTGTGCGTTTGGGAAAGGAATTTAGAGTTTTCGTATCATTCCTTTAAAACAATACACTTTAGTACTGATACCAATATAGTGTGAATTGCTTGGTAAAAGTATGTTTAAAATAGGTGTGGACTGAACTGATATAAAATCTGTGCAGCAGTTTAGGTATTTATTGTGTGTTCTGTTTTAGGCTGGGTTTACACGAGTGTATGATGCGCTGTGTACACTCGTGTGACGCCGCGCTTCTTTGCCCCATAGCCTTCTTTGTAGCCAGCCGTACACTGGCGAAAATGCGACGGCCGGCGCACGTGCGATACACTCGTCTCTACGGAACAAGGAAGTTCCATAGGGCGGCGCAGCGTTTTATTAATTTCACACAAGCTTATGATGTGCTGCGCATCGTACACTCGTGTGAACCGAGCCTTAAGGTGATGTGATTGCAACTAGACTGAGGCCCGGTCCACACTAGAGTTTAAAAACGCTGGGTCTTCAGAAAAGCGCGTCTAGAAAATACACCGGCGTATTTCAGTTCGGTGTTTTTTGTAGCCGCACTTTTCCATTGTACTTGCCCGACAGTGTGAACACTCCCTCGTCTTTCGTGGCTTCTATCCGGCCACATTCATCGCGTCGCATATATACGCTGTCCAAATTTGCATAATATGCAACATGAAGCATTCCAGCGCATGGTTGCGTCATACGCTAGTGTAGCTGGAGAAAGGTAAGTCGCATAGGGATGCGCGGCGTTTGTTTTATTGGAGTAAGATTTAAAAAAAAAAAAAAAAGCCAATTTGCTTATTGGGATAGCATTTCAGCTAATCACAGGCTGTCTGGTTATTAGCAGACAAGCTTGTGACTTCAGCTCTCCTTTAAATGACATTTATTTAAAAAACGCATATATTTGATCACTATAAATTATACGATGATGTTTATACTTGTACTAGTAATAGGACTATTTCAAAATGGAAGGTTTGGAGAGGATATTATCCCTTTAAAAAGGTTTGGGAAGTTACTAGAAAACATATTTAAATACAATTTGAAGAGTATAAAGCACATCCCAGTATGGCTGACTTGCATTAGTCTTTTTAACAAGCTCATACATAAATAAGAATGTCGCATACCTCTGCCCTGAAGTTTGAGCTTTGTTACTATGCTTACATTTATGCTTAAGTTACTATACTTTGTGTCTCAGAATCTTCGAATATCACAGGCCAGGTTCACACTGGCGTATTTATGCAAGTGCATATACGCTGCGCTTGAAAAAAAAATGCACCGCGAAGCTACTCAGGAAATTTTCTCTTGTTCATGTTTCTTTTAAAGCATAGCTGACTTATCTTGTGAATCATGTACCCTTGTGTGTGTGTTACTTAATAGATTACATAGACCACAATAAGGGTAACTCCCAACCTCTAGAACTGCAACAAACTTCTACTTTATACTGCTGTTTAAATGTATGTTGGATAGTTGTATAAGCGCAGATGTTTAGTACTGTTTCCAGTAATGAACATTATAGTACAGCGGTTCCCAACCTTTTGAGCACCGCGACCCCCGCGATGACGTCATTACGGGGGTGTGCCCGGTCACGTGATGACGTTGCTTCCAAACATCACGATGCGCGTACGTGATGACGTTGCGGCCAAACGTCATCACGTATGCACGTCACGTGATGACATTTGGCTGCAGCGTCATCACGCAACCACCGCTATATAAAGGGACTTGCGGAGCCGGATGCCTGAGCAGCGGTTCTGTGACCCCCGTGAGATGGTCGTACGACCCCCAGGTTGAGAACCGCTGTTATAGTATAAAAGAATATACCAAATTCATGACCATAGTAGCATAGCGCCATTTTATGGTGAACAGTACCATCATCTGTACCTACAGTTACCCGGGCAACAGGGTAGTTTTTCTTGCCTCTATGCACACAGATCACCCCCCTCCGCTTCCGAGGTGTGAGTAACACATGGGGCAGGGTGGCCCGTAAAAGGGTAACTAGGCTCCCTGAGTCTAAAAGGTCCCTGACTTTAACACCATTTACAGTTACTAACCAGGGTTGTGGAGTCGGTAAGCCAAAGCTCTGACTCCCAACCTCAACTCCACCAAAATGGGCACCGACTCCAAATCCACAGCCCTGTCAGGGCTGTGGAGTCTGTAAGCCGAAGCCCCGACTCCTCAATTTCCCCTAGCTCCCGACTCCACAGCCCTGTTACTAACTGCTCTTGGAGTCGGTCTCTCTGTTGGGGTACAGGCAAACAAGTGGGGTGAGCAAGTAAGGACCTATGCTGAGCTGCATCACACTCCATAGGCTCGCCAATTTGGGGGCAATTTGCTGAGATATGCCCTGGAACATGGCATCTCCAACACACCAGAGGCCGAACTTGAGTTTGAGAGATAATTTCCCACTCTGACGAGGCTGGATCGCTTTCCCCTCTTCACGTGGCCTGGGGAGTCTCTTTCTTGGTTCAGAGGCATCTTTTGTATGACTAAGGCTTGTATCACTAGCAAGCAAACACTCAGCAGACATGTACCTTTCGAGGAGAGCAATTAACTCATCCACATTCCGGGGATCTCCCTGAGCAACCCATTGCTGTATTGCCACTGGCAGGCCACACACATAGCGATCAAATACCACTCTTTCTACAATTGCTGCAGGGGAGGAAGACTCTGGCTCCAACCATTTGCTGACAGAATGGAAGAGGTCAAACAACTCTGAATTGGGAGGTTTATGCCTGTGAAATGCCCACTGATGTACCCGCCGGGCTCTCACTGCCAAGGTAACTCCCAGTTGTGCAAGTATCTCTGCTTTTAGAATCTTATACTCTTTTGCCTCTACTGCTGTGAGGTCATAATAGGCTTTTTGAGTCTCTCCAATCAGATATGGCATCAGCACATCTGCCCATTCTTCAAGAGTTAACTTTTCTCTCTCTGCCACTCTTTCAAAGACAGTTAAATAGGCCTCCACATCATCTGCAAGGGTCATCTTTTGCAGCGCCTGCTGCATGGCTTTGCGGGGTGTCCCAAGGGTACCTGCCAATGGAGTACTCTCAACCAGGTCCTTTATTTCCTGCTGCAACTGCAGGTTTACTTGTTGTTGCTGTGCGAAGCAGACTTTATGAGCATCCGCTTGTGCATTCAGCTGGGCCAAAAGCAAATTATTGGTCTCTTGTTGCACTTGTACAGCTTCCTGATGTGCCTTTAGTTGCGCCCTTATGGCTTCCTGGTGGGCTTTTTGCAGCTGGGCATTCATTTCCTGCTGCACCTGGGTAGCTCGCAAAAGACCTTTTATCACGTCCTCCATAGTCACATCAGTTAAGCCAGAGGAAAAAAAAAAATTTTCTTTGAGCAAATACACACGTCCCTTTAATAACTTCCCCTTTAAGACATCAGCAATACTCGCATCCTCCACCATATGTAAGGGATTACTCACTTTGAATCAGAGGGTTGCAATGAAACACACACAGTCTTTGCTTTGAGTAAAGAAAAATAACAGTCCTGTTTTAATATCTTGCACAGGTAATGACAGAAGTCAGCAAATCACACACAGTTTTCTGCAGTAAATATCGTGTATGCAAAAATGGGCTTCCTTCAGATAACAAACAGCACTTAATAAATAGTAGGCTTTCTTCAACACAACTTGTTCCTAAGTAAACCAAACAGTTTTAACACCAATATATGGAGAGATCTCACCCAGATTGCATGTCTTTCCTCCAGTTTCTCTGAAACAGCTCTGTTCCTCTCTATCTTCAAACATAGCTGAACAACATTTAAATTCAGGTAAAATTTGGAAGTGGACTTCCCTCCTAAGCTCTTTAGCCACTTCTAAATCCCGGACCCAAAATCCACTTTTAAGAACAGCCTATGCAGTCTAATACTGACAGGTACGATTTCATCTGGGATTTATGCCACTGCCAATGTGGCACATATACTCCATCCACTATTTTCCCATTAACTTGTCCGCACTATGCAAATAGCTAGTTCATAAGCAAGCTCAGCCCCTTTTATATGGGGATCCCTTGTATAATGATGTCACATCACGCATCACCATGAGACGTGCAGCATGATTAAATCACAGCTAGTGTCACTATGTGATGTTTGAAGTGATGACATCACTGCTTATGTGACAGCCAGGCATCCCCTCATGATGTGCAATGTGATGATGTCACCGGCAGCCATCATTATTACATCATGTGCGATGTTGTTGCTGCCCCTTATGAAAGGAGTGCGCACCACACCCCCTAAGTGCATGCCTATGAGCTAGTTTACTACGGTATGGTATCTAGATAGCTAGCAGGGTAAAAATAAGCCAGAGAGATGTGATGTAAAAGTTATAAGAGGTAAGATTCTTTTATTACTCACAATTAGGGATTACGTTCAATGGATCTTGTTTTTCCAACTCAAACTTTAAACATATTCCTGTAGAAGACTGCAAGCAGACATGTGCTGTTGCTTGTCTATTTAAAGACAGTATAACAAACAAAAGATGTTTGTAGAGCATCAAGTGTTCTCCATTGTACCTCCTGAAACAATAAAGCATTTGATTGTTATTGTAACATGTTCCAACAATGTTAATGTGCAGTGATGCAATATATGTTCCTCGTGTACTTCCACTACTGCTAAATAAGATTGCATTATGCTGCCCTAAGTCAGTGGCAGGCGTTAAGTCAGGTTAAACCTGTACCAGATATTACCTGGTCACACCTTCCTTCCTGAATGAATAGTTGCTCCGACATATCCCAAGCTGTGAAATCTACAGTACACTACAGGAAGCTGTAAGGAGAATAATTATATGATAATTAAATACGTGACTGTAATATGTTTAACAACTTCAACAAAACATGACTCTAATATATTTGTTATGCAGTTGTTCTCCTTTCAGCTTCCTGTTAATTAATTAAAAAGCAGTTAATGGTGATGATTTATACAACAGACAGAGTACAGAATTGCTAACATGCACGTGGCTTCACTTACTCATTTTCAAAAGACTTAGCAGCAGTAGATACAATACTAGATTTTTCTACATTGTCTTGATAAAAAGTCTTATAACTTGTTTTAAAACCAAACTATAAAATCATTTCTCACAATATCCCAGGAAAAAGAATACCACAACCTGACTCAGTGAGACGAGAATGCTCAGAGACAGAATTTTGATGTAAAACTGCTTCTGAGCATGCTCACCTCAATGAGTTTGAACAGGAAGCAGGAAATGAAGAGGATAACAGACCTTCTTCTCACAGCAGAAGAGATTGGCTTGATAGTGACAGCAGAAGGCAGCAGAAGAAAAACCCCAAGTAAGTATAACCCCCTTCACCCTTGCAAATTACCCTTTGACGAAACAAGCTTTTACTTCTCCTTTAACCATTTTTTTTTACAACATTTAATGTTTTCTTAATGCCCTTTTTCAGTGTACACTGTTATGGAACCAGATCATTCTTGCTGTCTGACTGAAAATATGAGTCTTTTTTTTTTTGTTAAACGGATAGCACAACTTTAATCAATGGTAATGCACTAAAGACAAGCTTTCACTTTTACAGACATTTTTCTTTATTACATTTGGACATCTTGACCACCTGGACAACGCCACCAAAAGATACTGACACATGGGGCTTATAAATGGATGTACACTTGCTGCACCTATGAGTAAAAGTAACAGATTAAGGGGGTTATTGACTAAATTCCATATAGTCGCGTAAAGCTCTGAATTCATATCTATTTGCCACTTCCCCATGTTCACCTATTGACCAAGCAGTGTAAATTTAAGCAAAGTGACAAATTTGGGTGACTACAATAGTTGTGAACTTATGGAGCTCTTTGCATCACTTTCTGTGCGTGTGCACAGGTACTTTGACTATTGACTAAGTGGTGGAGTTTATTGAAACAGTGAATTTGAGTAGGGGTACTGCTCCAAATTTACCCATTTAATTTTGCCACATCAGAGTGGTGAATTGGGCGATTGATGGCAGGGCTCTGATGTGGCATAAGGTGACTATTTATTTGAAAGTGACAATGGCGACTGCTATCAAGTGACACCATGAATTAGGGACAAGTTGACAAAAATAAATGTAATATTTAATGTATACAGTTAGTGGGACAGTGAGAGGCTGATGTCACTACACTTCACTGGGGGAAATCACATCATTTACGCATCACTTTGCATCCTACTAACTACGCCAAACAACGCATCCAACATTGATCGCCTCTGTCCGCTTGCTCAACATGCCTATTCCCTACTTAGGAGGTCGTTCCGGAAAAGGCGAATTTCCCGATATCAAAGTCCCATTATAAAGTTGCGACCGCGATTTTAAAATTGTCGCGGTTGCGATTTTATAATGGGAGAATTGTTGCGGTTGCAACTTTATAATGGGACTTCGCTATCAGTGAATTTGGCACGGGAAATTTGCCTTTTCCGGAATGACCCCCTAAGCTAATAATGAGAAGTTAATTCATGACTATTTTGGTAATGTGACTGGAATTGTAGAGAAGTGAATTCGACAGGTGAATTCATCCTTTAATCAATAAGGCCCTAATTCTTTAAATGATATGACAAACTGGACAATGATATATCAGTTTTATTATATTACCTTTTATTTACAGAGAAATTTGAATCAGTACATTTTTGCAAATGAGGTGTTCTAAAAAATGAGTTGATCCAAAAGAGGAAACCATTTAACAGCACAAAAGCTAACAATCACTCTTAGATATGAAACAGTGATAATTATTGTGTATTTCCACACTGCCAAAAATACATTTCAGTTTTTCATATTGCAAACTGCATGCGTTATATAATAACTATTTTACACTGCTGAGTATATTATATAAATATATTGCCATCTTTGGAAGTACAATATGACACATACTCAATCTTTTTTGGCACCATAAATACAAAATAAAATGAAAAGAGCAAGTTCAGTCACAAAACTTTGAAAATATAACCATTGTAAATTATATTCTGTGCATATATATGCAAGTAATTTTTTGTCTTTATTTTATTTTTCCTTTGTAATCTCTTTTATTTTGAGCTTTTTCTGCTCCCTGTAATCTGCACCTATTCCTGTAAAGACTGACAAACTTGTAAAAAAAAAAAAAAAAAAAATATATATATATATATATATATATCATATGTACACAGTGGCAGCAAACATTGGGAGTGTGAGCATGCTGATAAGTATCTCAGCCATAAAGCAAGATAGGACTGTTGTGCTGCTAAAAAAGGAGCAGGCATGTTGTCCACTATCCAAGCACTAAAGTGCTATAATTTCCTCACAATTAATGTAATGCAAATTTATTTTACTAAAGAGTATATAATTGCTTTAAGGCACAAACAATTTTGGGGGGGAAATCTCTCTATAAATAGTCATTTTATGACAACTGCATATTCTCAATCACAAAGGAAAAGTGCAGTACTGTTTATAGATGGATCAAGAACAAAAAACAGTTTTATTTAAAATTGAAAGATTCTGGGATACTGTCTCTTGAAAATAACACTTGTGAATTTCTTGAAAAAAAAAAGCCTTTTGACTAAACTTCCACGTTACAAATGCATTAGCTACTTGAGTACAGACCTGTCTGGTAAAATGTCCCATGCACGAGATATTTGGTATTTCATAAAAGTCTTTTTTAGCAAACATTAAAAAAAAACATTGTGGTTTATTACTTTGGTCTAGGGGATATTTATTGTACCAGTGATGAAACTTGATTTGTATGTTGTTTAAGACACAATATATATGTAGGGTTAAAGTGTTTCTGGGGTTTGTGAGGCTTCCCATCTGTATATCTCCTCTCATGTTCAGCAAGACTATACTTGGATGCAAAGTGTTTGCCACATTCTTCACACTTGAATGGCCTTGCCCCAGTGTGTGTTCTCTGGTGTGTAGTCACAGAATATTTAGATAGAAAGCGTTTTCCACAGATATCACACATAAAAGGTCTCTCTCCAGTGTGTGACCTATGATGCAGAGTAAGGCCATGTTTAGAAGCAAAATGGTTACCGCATTCCGGGCAGGCAAATGGTTTCTCTCCTGTGTGAGTTGCCTGGTGTTGGATGAGAGCTGATCTACCCCTAAAACATTTACCACACTGGGGACAGACATATGGCTTTTCTCCTGTGTGAATTCTTGAGTGTTCATCATATGTTGACTTATATGCAAACTCTTTCCCACATATGTTGCACTTATAAAGCTTTGATCCACTGTGCGTTCTTTTATGCACACTGAGATTTGATTGAGATGTGTAATGCTTACCACATTCTTCACACCTATGAGGTTTCTCCCCTGTGTGTGTTCTCTGGTGTACAACAAGATAAGGTTTTGAAGCAAAATGCTTTCCACATTTATCACATTTATGTGGTTTCTCCCCTGTGTGCATTCTCTGGTGTATAACAAGATAACCTTTGACAGCAAAGTTTTTCCCACATTCATTACACCTATATGGTCTTTCTCCAGTGTGTATTCTCTGGTGGACCAGAAGAAGACATTTGTATGCAAACTGTTTTCCACAATCGGTACACTTGTGAGGTTTTTCTCCTACGCTTGTTTCCAGATCAATGCTTAATTTTTCACAGGTTTTTGTTCTGGCAGAAATATGTCGTTTACAGTCTTCTCTTTGGAGAATATGATTATTATCCTCCCTTGTCCTGTCCAAAGATTCCCCCTTTTTCAAGTTCTTTCTAAGTGTGTTCCATCTCCTGGTTCCATCTGTTGATATAACAGTTTATAATAGAACCATAAATAATCAGTTGTGGACATTACACATTACATAGGCATAATTATTTCTTCTTAATCGGACAATAAATTCTAAACATATTAAATGTAACCATGAAATTTTAATATAAAAACATATAATACCCTAGCCAAGTGGTGTTATACTAATTATTGGGGTTCTAAGTTACTTAAATTAAGTACTGCTGCTGGAAGGATATTCAATCTTACTTAAAGGGGTTTTCCAGCCTAGATGTACCATTTACCTTTTTTCACGTCACATAAAAGTATATTTTTTAAATAAATAAGCTATTTTTGCTACCATTCTAAGCAAAATTTTTCTGTTTCCTGTTGGATCTCCAGTGGGCTGGTGACTTCAGTCATGATTGATATCATTATCGACCAATCCAAATTGCAACCTAAACTGGAAACAGTTTGCATTGGCTGGTAGAAATGTAATGTATTGTTCCACCCACCTGCCTGAGCCTTGGTGGAGAATACTGGGGAGAAGACATTTTAGTAAGGTGAAGTTTTGCTTATAAATGAAGAAAAAAGTAAACAATTCTATTTGAAAAGCTCCTTTTTAGTTATGTATGCAAGAAAATGAAATGTTGTCTCCAGGCTATTTACTACCCTTTAATGAGTACTACATTCAGTCACACACAGTAGTATGGTTTTTAGATTGTGGGAGGAAACTGGAGTACCCAGAAGAAATCCAGGCAAGTAGAGGGGGAAGAACATACAAACTCAATGCAGATGAAGTCCAGGGTGTAATTGAACCCAGAACCCAGCGCTGCAATATACTATTGTGTGTGCGACTGATTAGGAAAATTAGATTGTAAGCTCCACGGGGCAGGGACTGAAGTGAATGATGAATCTTTGTAAAGCGCTGTGTAATATATCAGTGCTATATAAATGAATAAATACAATACAATTATCACTTTGTAACAAAGCTTTAAAACAAAATCTGCACTTCCCATATGGCTGTGCTGGCCGTGCAGGGTTCCCATTTACCATGCATGTGAAATTGTAACAAATAATAATAATTGTAGAATTATTTTACCTTGATTTCTGTTTGAAGATGCAGTACTAAGGTCCGTTTGTTTTTCCGCTGATATATTCCTATAGAGCTCCTTATGCTCCTGTATATATTCCCACTCATCCGCAGAGAAATAAACAGCAACATCTCCACACTTCATGGGTACCTGAAACATGCATTGTTCCTATTATGCAAAGGTAAAAACTAGCATTCAAAAATGTCAAACAGCCTTGTAGCTTCTGCTTGTGACATTTCCTCTTCCGTTTGTCAAAATAGATTTATCAAGTGGTCTTTTTTGACAAACAAACATACCAATGGGGCCCCAGTTTTAGTTTTGCCCAGGGCTCCACTCACAATATGCCTTTGGAAGCAGAAGCGTTCTAGCCAGCCTGAGGACTTTGCTTCCCTTTAACAAGCGCAAACTAGATATGGAAGAATTTAAAAAGAGATGATCGCATGATTTTTCAAAAGTGAGAAAAAAAAAAATTCTGCATTTTAAAATTATTTATTTTTAAATCATCAGATCCCTTTAACTTCTTCACAAGAAATGAAACTGTTTAGTTCATGGGCCAAACAAAAGGATTTCTGTAAATTGGCAAACAAGTTGATTATTTGACAGGTTTATTTTATAAAGATCTACTGAATCACTGTCAAACTAAGATTTGCAATAATACATGGCCAGAATGGGTGCTGTTCTGTGGAGTCAGTCAGATAACAACCTTAACAGTAAAACCATCTCCATCCAAGCAATAATACACAAATTATATTTGGTTTACAGTACCATTACTATACTAAAAGCATGCCAAGATATCTGAACTAAAACCTCAAAGCGTTTTATTTTGTGATTATGTTTGGAGTTTTGTAATGCATTCATATTTTCCTGTTTGCCAGTATGAAGTTTCCAAATAATTTCCCCAAATGATTTGGTGGATGACACCACTATGGGCATCTCTAGTACTTTACACTATAACAATAAGCTCCAAAACCACTGGCCCAAATTCATATGGGTTCTGTAAACAGAGCATTAGGGGCTTAATCATGTAAATCCGAACAGCCATGTATCGTAATTTGTGTCCATTCGGTACCTTACCATATTATGGGTGCTCAGATGCTTTTGCCATCTTGGACTTACAGAGCCCTTCACATCAGTTTGTGTGCACATGCTTGCATAATTCAGATTTTTGTCAAGCCTTGGATGCTGTCAAAGTAGCAAATTAGGCAAGGCATACAGTGTGTGATTCACCTGTTTGACTCTGACAGATCAAAGTGGTGAAGTCAGGGGTTGACTGCAGGGCTCTGGTGTGGCATAAGGCGACTATTCATTCAAAACGGACAATAAAGACTGTGACCAAATATCAACATGAACTAGGGACAGGGAGACATAGAAAGGGATGTAATATTCACTTATATACAGTTAGTGGCACATTGTGAGGATGAACTAGGGACAGGGAGAC
>JAKJJM010039844.1:0-10073 GCA_021901965.1 Pipa carvalhoi
TTTTTTTTTTTTTTTTTGCTGTTGCTTTGTTGTATTTTAACATGGAGAAACTATTAATATTATCTGATAACACATAGTTGATGTAAGTATTTTCATAAAAATACAATTCACAACCAGAGGAAAGATAGAAGGAATTAAAAATGCATAATAATTAGTTTTATTATTATGTAACTGTAAACACAAAACAAAAAATACCAACTATAATCATGATACACATCCAACTGATAATGTATGTTGTGATACACGTTGTTTTATTGGTTTATATCTATTTGAATGAGCACACTAACATGAGTAGCATACCAGCCTATACCAGTATATCAGTCTTTCATTAGACCCATAACTGGCAGATCTAATGAAAGCTGATTTGTATAGAATGGATTCTGCACAGACCCATTTCCACTAATAAATATAGGACATTGTACAGTGTTTCACTAAGGAATCTTGGGCCCATCAGAAAGGCTGATTACAAGGGCCCACAGCCTTCTAGCAAAAGCTTTTCATGTACACAACAATTATTAGTTAGCAATACATTACAAAATAGCCATTTTCCCACATTTTAGTGCAATATAAAGGTAGTTAGGGACCAGCAAATGTTAAAAGAAATGCATTTGAGCACTAGACTAGGCCCTCCAATACTGGGGAACACCAGAGGATCTGCTGGTTCTCTGGTAGGCCAGTCTGACCCTGGCGTTATATCTATGTTTGACTGAAGCATTGTGAAGTGTATACATTTTTGGGCCTCATAATTACTATTATATGTCCTAATTACATATATAAATACTATTACATATGGCAATAAAAGGACTGTTCAGTATTTTAAAGAAGATCCTTCTTTATTGTGTCTTTATAAACCACCAAACTACTAACGGGATTTACATTATTCTGAGCCAGTAACAGATTTCTTTATTATTAACTGTTTTAAAATCATCCAGTTAAGACATAGCTTTCACATATACTGGGATGAACAACTCAGGAATAAATATGAATTCAAAGATTCATTAAGCCTTGGGACAACTGGCACCAGATACAGTACTTCCTACATAAATATTATAGGAGAACAAAACTAAAAGAAAACCCCAAATGTTGTATTCCCTCTAGAAAATAGGCTGGTACCTGCCAACATGCTAGCTCATGTTGTATTGCCTATACACCTGCTTGATATGCCATGCTAGAGAGTGGAAAGTGCCTGGCTTTTTCTGCAGCAATGACATTTTTCATTTAATAAAAACTTAAGTTCCTGCTTTTTTTCAATAAAACCACAAATTAATAACCTGGATGTTTTGGGGCAAAACCTCCCTATGTGCATTTCTGATTAAGTATATATCATGTAATGTAATGTTCACGTAAATACAATATTAACAAGTACAAAGATATAAGACATGTTATTGCCAATAAAGGAGAAATATGTAATTCCAATTCTTATTCTTTCATTATATTTTCTTGGCTGTTGTTTTTTACCTAAACATAAGATTTTATGCTGATACCAAATAATCAGAGGCCAGCCATATGAATGATGGTTAGCCAGTAAATCTAAATGGTTGTCATTTAAGTTATTTTAGAGAATGTTTTTTGCTGAGAATAATAAAAAAAAAATATATATATATACCCCGAAGGTTTCTCAATGGAGCAAATAGCACAAAAAACAGCATAACAAATAATTTTTTTAAAGCAATTGGTTTACATGTCAGCATATTGTATGGCTTATTGCAGGTAAGTAAATTTAAGCAAGGCTCTCTGTTGCACATACAAATAATAGACACCTCTCTGCATCTGACAACAATATGTACAAATGTCAGAATATAATCTGTTCTTAAATTGTTCTTTCTAAATAGCACCAATATGTGTTTTTTATCAATAGATATAAATCGTGTGTCCCTGCCTTTGATCTACATCTATGTGCATGTGTTTATGTTTTACTTTACAGTTTTAATGACAAAATAAAAATGAATAGTGAAATCAGTACAGCAAAACAATGGGTGATGTTCAGTTATGTTTAAAAAAACATAATTTCCTGATACTTATTTCTTGCAACTGTGTCTTTCTTTTCACAGCAGTCCCATCTAGTTATTTCTACAATATAACAGGAAATCAGATTAGAAGCCTACAAAAAAGAACAACAAGGTATAAACTAGCTTCTTTTATGGAAAATGGATATTTTAGTTACCAAAATTATGGTACAGTATTAGTATCAGAGTGTGCTGGGGGTATTTCTCTTGAAGGTTGCCCCTATCTGCAGACAACATGTACAGAACATGTACAGAATGCTCAAGGTGTCAGGATGACACTGAAATGTCACCAAATTAAACAGTCATGGAGCACCCACATACTCATGACTGAAAGTAGCATATCTGAAAGTGTCCACATGTCTGTTATAATTTTGTAAATTATGTGAGCCTCGAGATCAATCAGTTGATAGGGACATACTTAGCAGTGTTTTTCTTTTAGATCTCCATCTATTAAACATTGATATTGATATAATTTTTCAATGGAAAATCTTTTTTGGTTATGTGACAGGACCAATTCCATAGGGAATAATGGGTTTTTGCCAACCTAAAGCAGGCAAACAATTTTCAGTGCTTAAATTTGCTTTATAAATAGGTGAAAACAGCGATATCATTAAAATAGGTTATTTCTTCTGCATTAACTGGGCAAAATACTTTTCAGCTTTAGTAAATGTCCCCCGATATCTGTCTATTTGGGAGAATATGGTGGCTGAGTGGAAGGTATGAGATTGACTCAAAACTGGTGGGCCTCCTAATATGAAGAATTAAGGCATATTCTACCAAATGTACCAGTGGTACATTAATTAAATTTAGCAAGCAAAGTGTTGTTTAGAAAACATATTTTCTGCAGGTTTACAGAAAAATCGGTACTGAAAATACCAATGTAGTGGTTATATTAATCACAGGGAAGAAACAAAATTCCTTAAAAAGTCCCAAAAATCCAGTTTGGTGGAAGATATTACAACATATATTCAGTTTCATTCGTGAAAAAAAATGTAAACAAAATGTACAGGTTTGTGACAAAATTGAAACTTTGTAACAAAAATTTTGTGAAAACTTTAATAAACAAGAATTTTTTTAAAAAATGGATAAAAGTTAAAATAAAGAATGGTGAATCACATCAAAAACATTTCACCATTTAGTAAATATGCTCCTAATTGTCAGTTTTCTGATTTTCAATGCTTCAGAGAGGCATATGTCTGCTCTTCTGGACCCAAACAATTTTGTAAAAAATAGTAAGAAATATATCAACAAAGTATTGCAAAATGTCTGTTAACTTATAATAAACAAATTAAGTAATTTAGTAATCTTTTCCTGCACAAAACTCAACTGGAAAGAGTAAAATGGCAAACCTAGCCGATATGTTGTTAATAAGGAGTTGCAGTTTACTTCATGACATAGACTTTACAGAATCTAGAAATGAAAGCTAAGGGATGTCTGTAGATGTACGGTATATCACTTTCCTTCATAAACAACCCATTTGTACCAACCTAGAAACATGTCTGAACTATTAAAAGCATTATCAGCTTCTGTTAATGCTTATTGCAAGAAATATATTTCACATTTTACAATAAACACCTATATGGGATTAAAAGACAGCTTCTAGTATGAGCCTGGAAATCACTGATATAATAAAATAAAAACTACACTTCAAAATTATGCTAAAAAAATCATCTGAAAAATCCTGTCTTAATCCAGTTATTATTTTAGCTTTTTATGCAGCTTACAGCAAGCCACCAGGCTTTGGATCATGGATAGTTCAGCCAACAAATTCTATTGCCCTTTAGTTTCTTTCTATTTCGTTCATGATTGGTTTATGAAACTTTGATTTTCATTCTGCCTGTGGCTTCGTGTTACCTTTAAAATCTTATTATATTTATCTGTATGCATTTGTCTACCCACCTCAGTCAGTTCTGGGAGAGTACCTAGTTAACCTATACAATTCTTGATAAACTATAATGTCATCTCAAGATAATATTCTTTAACATTTAGAAAGTATGAGTGCAAGTGTGCAAAGATTTGGATCATTTATATAATTTTATGGTTTTTTCAAACAGTGGAAGTAGCATGACTTTTAATATTTTTTTCATTGATATGATTATACACATCTTAATTTAAAAAGAAATGAATCCTTCAGTTTAATGTCATGGTAATGACATACTGGTTCATACAAAACAATACACTAACATGTCCATATAAATCCTTGTATTGTTTGTAAAGAACAAGTTATTAATTGTAGCAAATTTCACTTTTGTGATGTTACAATTAAGTTTGTATTTGTACAGTATGTGTATCACCACATTTTTATTCCATGGTATATACTGTAAAAATGTCTTTAAAAAACTGGTCACAGAAAGAATGAGAAGTTTTATGGCAAGTATACAAGAATCAATTACTGAAGAACTGTTGTGTCATAATGAAAACAATGACATGCTTATAAAGGTTCTTGTTTCCTCGCTAGTCGCTAACAAATCACAGATTCTTAGACTTTTTAAATTTCCAGCAACCCCATCTGTCATCACTACTTAGAAAAAAATATCAGCTGCCAGCTTGCACTGCCATGTTTATTTACTGTCTATGCAACAAGGTATATTTATAAAATAGTTGATCTATTTTACAGTATTTGCTACAATTGACAGTTTTATTATTTGGAAGCACAAAAGCAAGCAGACAGAAAAGAGTAAAAAAATCTAATTACCAAGTCAAAAATACAGCCAGACTTGCTAAATGCTAGAGAGAGGCTCACCTGCAGAAGCCAATCAGGATGCTGCAATCAAGAGGAGTGGCAGAACAGATGAAACTTCTATTTAAAGCTTGTACATCAATGTCCTGCTTTGGAAACAGCAGGCTGCAGAGATTGAGAGACAAATTCTGAGAAGTCCGAATAGTTGCCTAGAGCTCTGAATTAGCATCTATTCTCCATTTACCCATGTCCTCTTATAGACTAAACTCTGCGATATGGCATATACGTGACCAATTCGGGCAACTATGATAGTTGTAAACTTATGGAGCACTTTGCATAACAGGTACAAATGGAGGAGTGGTGCGAATGCGACTAGATGAACTGCTCTGAATTCACCTGTTTGACTTCACCATTTCAAAGTGGCAAATTGGGGGCTTGATGGCAGGGCTCCAGTGTTGCGTAAGGCAACTATTCATTCAAAAGTGACAATGGCGACTGCAATTAATTGACAACATGACCTAGGGACAAGGTGAAATAGAATATTCATAGAATACAGTTAGTGGGATATGGTGAGACTGACCTCACTGCCCTTCACTTGTCAAATTTGCATCACTCCACATGACTTCTGTTCCTACTTCCATTTTCCTGACTTGGCCACACTATCCATGCAACAGTGTTTGCCACTGCCCACCTGTTCGACAAGTGTATTCACCTCTTAGTCAACAGTGAGAAGTGAATTTGTGTCTATTTTGGTGATGTGACTCAAATTGTAGCGAGGTGAATTTGACAGGTGAATTCACCCTTTTAAAAATGTGTCCCTTAGAGTGGTAAATGCTTACACATTTCCAGATATGCCAAAAAAACAAAAAAAAAAAAACAATGAAAAACAAAATGGGAAATTGGTCCTAGAGTAAAACACAGTTCTGAAGGTAGAACAGAAATTCAGGATCAGGAATACAACCAGGCCAATGTCAGGAATCAGACTGATGAAAACAGCTAAAGCTAAAGAAACTCTTTTACTACCTGGGATCCTCTTTGCACCTCATGCCCTTCAGTTCTCCTCCTTACTGGGAATAAGTGGCTGGGGGTTGAGCTATAGATGTAATCTACATCATCATGGGAGTGGGGATATACTGATTGGCAACCAATAAGGTGAGTTTGAAGCCTAAAAAAAAAGTGGGATTTGGTTGAAGGGGGGTGTGGCTGGGGGCAGAGCTTGAAGATGTGGTTAGCATCATCATTGGGGTGGATTATCAACACTGGGGGTGGTGTTAGGGATGGGGAGGAAGAACTTGATGGTTTCCATGGAAACCAGGTGTTTACGTTACAAACCTGAAGTCTCCAGGTGAAACCTGGCAAGTTTCCAGGTCTGCTCTCTACTCCAAAATCAATAGCTGGTGAAATTGCTTAGACTAAAACGTTTATGCTAGCCAGTGACTGAACTTACATTTTTTCTGTGCTTTGTAGATGGACTTGAAAAATATTTTTTTAAGGATGGAATGACCAGACCAATGTTCATATGTGTGGAAAAATAAAAAATTGGAGGAAAAGAACACGAAATCCAGGCAGTGACAAATAATTTGTTTAAATAGTGGCAAATTACAGATGATAAAATGGCTGACAAATGAAAAATAGGAAAAATAAAGGCAAAAGAGTATTTAGCATTTTAATATATATACCCCTATATATTTCAGGCTTTAATAGTCTCTTTGTCAAGGATACCTGATAGGCCAAAATAAGTACATCTGTGTGTGATTTTTATTCCTATCCTACTTTACATTTAGTATAATTAGTTGCATTTCTTACATTAGCCATTACATTGTACAAACAGAAAATCGCAGAAACCATTCGACAATTAGCTAGGATTTGTCAAGCACAACTAAACACCAAAATGTGATTGACTGCCTTGGGTTACAGCACCTGGGTTCGTAATGAGTCAAACAGATTTTTGTTTTAGAGGTTTCAATGAATTTGGGAGGGCTTATTTAACTTAAGACAAGTTTATACCATTAAGAAAACTGATAATATGGCCTTTTTAAATAAGGCAATATGTTACCTTTATTGTGTTAAAGTACTATACCAGCATAATGTGCACATTAGAACTTGGATTGTTTCAGTTTATCAATGTGGTAACACAGCTTCAGGGCAGGCCCGAGTTTTAGTCCCAAATATTTCATCACCATGTCACTTTTCAACAGCAGTAAAGCATTGCCATCAATTTCCTGTTAAATAGTAAACATATGAGCATTTTAGTAAAAGAACAAGTATTTAACAAAAACTTAAAAAAGGTAAAAACAAGTCACACATACATAGACCTAACGTAACACACATATAGGGGGAAAAACCATTTCTACCTTTTTGATTAATTTTTCTCTGTTTCACTGTTAATTTTCATTTCACTGTACTTAAAGGGGGATATTTATCAAGTTCATTTTGACCAATTCTGTATCGCTGTTTTTTATTTCTACTGCATTTTCAATTTCCCTTAATTTAAGTAATGGCAAATAAAATGTATCTATATCTATAAAAATCTATGGGCGAAATTTATTTAAGTCGGAAAGACCACTATCGGTCTTTCTGGCATTCTCGCGGGACGTGAGCTCACGAGATCCTCCCGCGGGAATTTCAATTTCCAGATTCTGGAAATCGGGTCTTTCCATTTCCGTATTCTGGAAATCGGGTTTTTGCACTGAAACTTTTCCATAGCCATAGAAGTTATGGCTACTTTTCGGTCGAAAGACCTGATTTCCAGAATCTGGAAATCGAAATTCCTGCGGGAGGATCTCGCAAGATCATCTCCCGCGAGAATCTTGCAAACTTAAGCCCGAAAAGACTTGAATCTGAGCATTCGAATCTTTTCAGGCTTAATAAATTTCACCCTAAGCATCTTTATTGATGAGCGCTTTTTTACTGATGAAGGGAGCAATAGTCACCCTGAAACGTGTGTGTGAGCATGTTCCTCATTAAATGGAGTGTTCTCCTTGAAGATAATGCACTGCGCAGCCTTGGCTTTTTCTTGTGTCTTTGGTTTATTTAGGCTGACCGGGGCCCTCCTTGGCTAGCTCCTGGACTATGTTTGTGCATATATAAGCTGTAACTGAGGATAAACTTTATATAACAGTTTATTCACAAGTATTTAATTCCATAGAATGACTGTTTGTTGGACAGTCATCATCCCATTGAGAGTTAGTTCTCTTGAATAATACATGTACTGTAAAATTTACTTTATAGAATTCACTGAACCATACTTCTGATTGTGTAAAACAGCTAGAACCTTCACAAAGGTCGCTGCATTACACTGTTACTTACTATTACTGGCATCAAGTAGTTGTGTGGACTTAGAGCCAGTAAGGTACATATATCTAGAGGTAGCAAATAAATAATTAAACCAAATAAATCCCTAGAGCTTACAGCAGACTGCAAAAGACAAGAATTCCCACAAGTAAAGTAGTGAATTCTGACACTCCATGTCCAAACAGCAGAGGAGTTGGGTGAATTTAAAATCCAATAATACCTGTAGAGACTGCCCTAAAACAATGAAGCCACTCCTGTAACCATTTTACAATGATATGTCATTGTCTTAAGGCCAAATGGTGGCTATAATAAAAGCCGATAGATGCACCTTCCTTACTGCAGCATTAGGTCAGCATTATCCCTGGTTAATGATGACATAAAGCTAAATTTCACTATATTTGTGCATCTGACCCAGACTCGTTGAATGTCTGGCAAGGCAGGTAACACAATAATCTTCACCCAATACAGCATGCTCTGTTATTCTTTTACAGGTTGCCTCTAAGGCTGCCAAACTGGAGTAGAGGAACATTTATGGGAGTAATTTGGTTAAAAGGATGTTACTGTTGCATATGATTCATTTTCCACCCAGAATAGCACTCACCATGGTTGCTTGCCATTACGATTTTAATCTGTAAAAATGTAGTGCTTTATTATTTACACTTTAATAACATGAATGTAAAATTGTGGTACAGAATCCCAAGGTAATTAATATTATTAATGTGCTTACATGTTTTCTAAAGAGGTCCACATGAGGCCCTAAAGCCTGAGGATCTGCATCTTTCACAAACCACACAACATCTTCAACACTCCAACTTGAAGGGTCTTTGCTTGTTGGTCTAGCTGCATCCTGGCTATCTGGGATAGGGCTTGAGGCTGAGATAACAAAATACCTGCCATTTTAGTTTCTTTAATAATACATATCATATGTCATACAGAGGTCAGAAACATGAAAATTCACATGGATGTTTTCTGAAAAAAAGGCTAAAAAAAAGTTTAGAATTAAGAATTAAATTATAGAAGGGTTAAGTTTTAATGGAATAAAAATTTTCTATGACTTTATTGTGTAAAAAAGGCAAGTCCCCATCCACTTACCTAAAGTAAGTTCTGCCAGAGGGTATTTTATTGATTAACTGAGGACCTATATTCTTGTGGTAAAACACCCATTGGCAGAAGTGGAAGCAGTTTGCCAACATGACTCTATGTAAGTAAATTGGCATCTCTGCAGGCTGCTCTATAGCATTGAGCATGTACAAAAACTTACTACTTAGAATTTCTTTGGGATATGACATATATAATCTTAGATTGTGTACTGTACATTAAAAAAGTAGCATCTCTTAAAATGTGCTTTACCACTTCTGTTTCCTTCATGATAAGATCCGTTACTGGTGGGGCTTGATGTCGGTCTTCTTAAACCCATAGAAGATTGTCCTCCAGAAGACATCTGACTGGATCGATGACTGCAGGATGATGAAGTACCACCCACTCCTCCAAGACGACCTTCTCCAGAATTTTGCCTCACTGGGTACAAAGAACCCATGTAGCTAAAGGCAGAATCTGAAGAATCCACAGTGTACCTTTTTGTGTTGACAGGATCCACTAAGTAGTCTTCAGGTATCACAGTTTCTGTTGAAAATGAACTTCATGAGCACTAATCATAGCACTGTGTTACAGGTGGCAGCAGAGACAAGTCGAGTATAGGTGATATCTTTTACTGGCTAACTGAATAGATGGTAAATGCAAGCTTTTGAGACTACTTAGGGTCTCTTCTTCAGGCTGGTATGAAACAAAAAACTTAAGAATGATAAATTTATACAGAAACTGGTACAGAAAAAAAAAATTCACAGACTGGGACAAAGCAATGTAAACAAAATGGTGAGATATAGCAGAACCACAGAGTTGTAAACTGGTACAGATGTAATCTGTTTGACACTCATTTGTTTCAGTTTGGATAACAGAAAGGCAATAAAGACATCAAATTGCAGATACAGTCATAAGTCTATGGGCGGTATTTAGTAAAGTCGGAAAGACCGGTACCGGTCTTTCCGACTTTACTGCGGTCCCGATTTCCAGATTATGGAAATCGGTATTTTTCA
>JAKJJM010039865.1:0-10053 GCA_021901965.1 Pipa carvalhoi
TCTGGAAATCGAATCTTGCCGAATTAAGCCCAAAAAGACTCGAATCCGACCATTGGGCGAAATTTATTAAGCCCGAAAAGACTCGAATGGTCAGATTCGAGTCTTTTCGGGCTTAATTTGGCAAGATTCGATTTCCAGATTCTGGAAATTGGTGTCTTTCGATTTCCATAATTTGGAAATTGGGTCTTTTCATCGAAAAGTAGCCATAACTTCTATGGCTACGAAAATTTTCGATGGAAAGACCCGATTTCCAGAATCTGGAAATTGAGATTCCTGCGGGAGGTGATCCTATAGCGGTCTTTCTGACTTTGGTAAATTTCGCCCTTTAGCTTATTGGACATACCATAAAAAAGTAATTAGAGTAACCACATTCCAGGCCCAGTCCTGCCTTTAGGGTATTTGTCCCACAACTGATATGTGGCTAATTGCATAGCACTTGTGAAACAAATCCATTGGATGTTATATCCCCAATTAGTATATGCAGTCAGATTGCATAATGTGCATGGAACTGCAGTTGATTCACAGAGATGTGATTGATAATGTTACTATCCAATAAAAGCCACATAGTTCCATGAACACTGCAATTATGGGAAGGAGATACAAAACATTTCAGCTTTAAGAGCAGCACCTTGGCGTAATAGTTAGCATTGTTGCTGTGCGCATGGGCATCCGTAGAAATAGTTCCAGGGAGGTGGAGCTTCTGGATGTAATTACATATGGTGGATGCCATCATATTGGGGATGGCAACGGGCATCCTTTCTACAGATATGGTAGGCCAGAGGGGCACATCAGGCCAGAGGCTTGGATTGTTAGAAGCATGGGGGTTGGAGGCCATGGAACATGACAGTCTTCTGGGGGGAAGGGGGGGGCTTGCACTTTCCTCTCCCAGGATACCCATGGCTGTGCAGTTTTGGGTTTGATTCCACTCCACATGGAGCATCTTCTTCATGCAATTCAATTTACAGCATAAAATTGATTTAATATCACCACATTTTCATGCAACTGGCTGGACAATTCAGTCGATTCCTTTGGGATTCCATACCTATGAAGTGTCAAAAAGACGATTAGGAATGCACCAAGTTTGGAGCAGTCAAACACTGCATGTCAGATTGTGTAGTGTGAATGTGCGAGTGTGATTCTTATATGGAACAATGCAGCATGATTGTAAGGGAACAGATTAACCACCAATTGTGCATTTGTTCTGGAAGTTCATAAAATATAATTGTGTTGCCCCAAATCCCCATACAAAAATATAAACAATGTAAAATTAATTTGAGTGCAAACTTTAATTTGAGTATTCCAAAAAATCAACTTGGGAATTATTTTTGCAGTTTCTCAAGAAACATAATTATTTGTTAATTAACAGATACACATTTATACAACCAATATTATTCAACACTCTTTCCATATTATGCCCAACAGATAGTAAAACAGAGAGTGAGAGATGAAATGAATATACTTGAAAAAGAACAGAAACTGGACACGTAGAGGAGAATGAGAAGGGGAGAAGTAATAGCACTAAATGAAATATAGGGGCTGAGAGTGTGGGATAGAGGGGAGGAAAAAGTTGGAAGAAACTTTGAGAAAAGAGGTGGAGACAAGAAGGGAAGGGAAGACAATCTCACAGTGTAGATTCTTTAGAGGGAAACATAGCTCTGATCCAAGGTGTTTGCAGCATGGATCCAAAGTCCTGTGTCTGAGGAAGGTTAGCCCTATAGAACGGTGAGTCTGGTTACTTTATGTTGCATACAGAGTCAGAAAGAGCTATGTCCTTCAGCACGTAATGTTAATGATGTCCCTTGGCAAATTGCTAAGGGAATTCCCATTTCCCATTGTATTACCTTTTTCTTCTGCAGTACTGGGCTGTACATTTATACAAAAGAAACTAAATCTAATTTCCTAAATGTGCACCAGTGTAACTAATTCTTAAATGCCTTTATATTTGTTTGATTGCAAGCTCTTGGTGCAAGGTTTTGATCCTTGCAGCAGTTGCATTTACATGTAACTACTCTTCTAAAGCCCGTGTACTTTATTCATGCAAATGTATCTAATTTATACATTTAGCAACCTGACAAATAAATATTCTTTGCTGACAGAAAAGGCTGCAGCATAATCCCAGTTCTACCAGTTAACTTTTCCACCTTTTATTTACAGTACATTTTTTTTTCTTTTATAAATAAAGAAGGGGGTGTTAGCAAATAGGCTCTGATGTTACCCTTCCCCCCTATTAGTACTTTTCTCAGTCTGCAAAACTTCCTAAGAAACAGTCTGGGGAAAGTATTAAATCACATCTGCCAAGTCCCTGTATTTTAGGAAAAAGTAAAACCTCCTGTTGATTGCTGGAAGATTTTCTGTAACATTGAGCTGGGGGAGAACACACATAATATACAGAGCATTATCTGTGGTGTTTCTGATATCCTCCAGCCTTAAAGCTTACCAAAAGTGCTGGCACATCTAACCTTACTCACTCAGGCTAGATCCAGCATTAAATGGTTAGGTTGTTATAGGAACTAGGCATTTTTATGGGGAAAATATTTCAAGAATCCTGAGGGGACAAAGAAGAGTAGCAATGGAAACTACAACACACTTTGTAGCTTGAAGCAAATGATTGTGGTTTTCAAAATCCATAAATCACACTCGCAGACAGAATTGTAATTTTTTTCTGATATATGAAAATTAACCAGCGAACTTCCAAAATACAATCCATATAGCTTTTTTTTTTTCCTATCTTATCTACATTTTTCTAAAATGATCATTGATTGCAACATACTAATAAAGACAAATAAAGATAAATAGAGAAACAAAGACTTAAGTGCATGAAGGCTTACAATGAAAGGCTTTCTAATCATATGGGACACAAGGAGTTAATTACAACTAGTGATCCACAATGTACCTGAGCCCAAGATATTCCCAGCTGTGTACTCATGATACATTCAGCTTAGTGAATCAGACTGTAACAGCTGCAGGAATATGTGGCAGTGAAGTCACAGAGGAGCCAGTCTGCATATGAAATGACCATCAGGAGGGTGCAGGAAGGTGTTTAACTGTGGAGAGGGGTCACTTGCCCCAGGCCTTCAGTGTGTGTTTCGGAAAAAGTGAGCAGTAGGCTAGATGACATGTACATGCCTGCCTTTAATGGGGCAGGAGCAAAGAAACAATAAGGGCGGGCATAGAGCCTCATGTTAACCTTTTATTTACCAGCACGGTCTGCTATGTTCTGATGACAGTGGCTAATTACCACTAATGGGTTTTACATTAACACTTTCCAGATGCTTGCTATAAAACTATGACTACAAGTCTTTTTATTGTATTATATATAGCTTCTCCCTCTTACCATTCTTACCCAGAAAGCTTTACACAGAAAAGCACAAGAGGAAGAAGGGTTTAGAGTTTAAGGAATGGAACAGGAGTTTAGAGACTTTGAAGACATTGTGAAATAAGTGAATGTAGAGAGAGACGGGAATCTGGACCACAATAAAAAAAAAAACAGTGTCTTGTTGCCAGGAGACACGTTTGTGCCCTATTATGTGCTTGGAGGCAGACCAGGATAATAATGGCAGATCATTCTTAGTGCAGATTGTTTTGCAATGTGCACAGGCCTTTTCAATAAAGCAGTGATCTTCCATTTGTGGCTGTTGCCACTGTAAATACTGCTATTGCCATCCTGCTGTCATTGGGATATTGGGACATAGAGGTCAGAATTCAGAAACACCTGGAAAGCATCAGGAAGAGAATCGATACAAGAATGTGCAGAGGATAGTATTTACCGCTAGTTCACTGACTTTTGTGTGTTTAAATACTGGGTTTGTTTCAGAGGTTCCTACTAGCATTATCCTTATGTCTCCTGAGACAGGACAGGAAAGTTATGTATTATAGAATATACACTCTATTTTATGACCACTGCATCAATACCATCTCTGTTCTTTTGTCCCCTGGGTCTATACACTACTTTATTCCCCCAGGTCTGTACCAATCCTTTACTTAGGATTCTTGGGTCAGTATTTGTAACTTTATGTTTCTGGTCAATACTTATATCCCTGGGGTTAGCACTGTGTCATGGGGATCTGCCACTGCACTGTCCTTATGCCCCATAGGATCGGAGTCAGGGCCAGGGCCAGAACTGATTTGATGGTACCTTGACTAGGAGCACAACTGTATTATGTCCCCTGGGCCAATCACACCTATTTAGTTATTACACTCCCTTCATAGTACCTTTACTGTTTCATGCCAATAGGTGAGGTCCTGTACTATTCGTATTGCACCTAGGCTATTCTTATGTCCCCTGAGTCAGGACCATTATAGTTCTTACATACCCTGGGCAGTACCTGTACTGATTAGTTGTACCTTGGTTCAGTGATAACACTGCTTATGTTACCTAATACAGAAAAAAGACTATGCATATGGTCTGTCAGTCATATTAGAACAAGTACTACGGTCATATACCCTAGATTAATACCAGTATTTTTATTATGCCCAGTGGGTTAAAGCACTTCTGATTTTATGTCCACTGGGTCAGTACTAATTCTTTTCATGTTTCCTAGGTCAGCATGAGTATTGTTCTTATGTTCCCTAGGTCTGGATCAGAACCTCTCCCAAGTGCCCCAATCAGTGCTAGTACTGCTTTTAAGGTTCCTCGATCAGAACTGTTTCTATGGCCCCTGGACTAGTACATGTAATGTTAAAATGTTCCCTGAGTTAGTACTAGTACTCAAGGTAAGAACTGGCCCACCAGAGTACAAGAGGATTCTACAGTGGGCCCTATCATTGATGGGACCACTGCTAGACTGTGCCTAGCAAATTATGTTTGTGAAACTGGTTTATCAGTTATTTAATTGCTCTGGTGTGCTTTGTAATATTGCAACTTGAATAGGCAGTGGGTCCTGGGGACCAGCTTCTCTTGTGGACCCAAGATGCCTCAGTCTGTTACCTTTTCTTTATATGTGTACAGGTTAGTAGACCTACTGTACTTATGTCTGTTTCTACCCTCCATGCAGGACGCCTAGGATAATTTGAAACAAAAGACCATAAATATGTGGTTTCTCATGACTTCTGTGCTGTGTTTGCTCAAGTGCTTATCCATAGATGGAAGAATATTACCTCACACAGGTAAAATCCAGTTCTTTAATTTAAGTTACCAGATTTTTTTCAGTTGCTTCCTTGAGAGACAGAGCATCTGTTATTGGTATCACAAGTGTGATTTGGGTGATCAAAATAATATAACTGTGTGTAAGAGCTTTCATAGTTCTCAAATTTTGTTTACACATATTAGTATGAATGGGAAATGGGTGGAAGGTGAAAGGTGAAGTAGTGTTAAATGTAGGTTACATTTTTCTGTGCTACCTAACATGGTTTACTACAATGATATAAAGTATATAAAGTTAATAATTAAATGTACAAGCTTGAAAGTACAAAAATATTATATATTATATAATACACAATACATGCAAGAAGTGCATGGAACTTCCTGTAAATTATAACCTTACAATCAGTTAGTTCTGACATCAGAGCTATTTGATTACAACTTAAAGCAACCATTACACCCCTTCCTTGGTTAAAAAATACCATTTTAAAACATGCTGATGCCTCATCTTCTCCAAGCCTCTTCTCTTAACTGCCTCTGCACCCCTCAAACTGCCACTGTACCTTCCCAGTGAGTAAATATGTAACAGAGAATCATGGAATTTGTAGCTGTGCTTGTTCTGAAACATTATTACAGGGCTGCAACTAATTTCTGTGATATGACAAAAAAAGAAGTTAACTAAGACTCCTGTCTACATCCTTATAGTGCATCATATGAAATGTAGAAAATAACCTTCGCAATTTCTGAAATATGGTATTACTCACATTTAAGTAAAACAAAAGAACAAGTTATCACCAGCTGGTTCTTCTGCATTAATACCCTGTTGTGGTTGACATGGCATCATGGGAATTGTAGTATTTCTAAACAAGCTACAGTTTAACACTACAGCCTTAAACTAAACTATTCTGGGTGATACAATAGAACAAGCAAAAGGTGACTCTAGAAAATAAAACATAAAAAACCTGATTTAGCAACAATGCTTATCAAGTGTTTCAAGGTGTAAATGTATTTTATTTTGTTTTCCAAATCTGAAATGTGTATTTTAAAAGATAATGTACCCCTTTATATACTTTATAAGGATATTAAGTCACCTCAGAGTCACCTGTATAAAATGCTTTTATATGGTCATGGAACTCCTTGGTGTCTATTAATATCCTTATAAATTACAGAAAGGGATGCATTAAGTATTGTGTTTGTGTGCACTTAATATGGGTATTGGGACTGAACATTTCCTTTAAGTATTATTTTGTGACCTCCAGACTATTGCAAGTTATTCAGTTCCCCCAGTCAGTCCAATAGTTTGCCATATTTTGTTTTCTCCCACTTGCTGTCTCCTCCTTTTATACCTTGCATTGCCCCAGGGGTTCACATTGAAAACCTGGCAAGTACATTTAGATGCAGATGAATAACTAATTATTTCCAATTTTAGCTGCAAAACATTAGAAAATAAAACCTGAATATCCAGTTTTTCTTTTAATGTAACACAGTATGTTTTCAAATATTTCATCATGCTCAGTCGCAGACACGGTTCTTCTTCTGCTGACAAATATAGAAAATAGAAGAAGCAGAAGTACAAACACATTCTTGTTTATTATTATTTTCTGTTGAACACCTTATGTTTCAATGTAACACATTTGGATATACATAATAAGAGTACCTGAGATAAATAAATAAACATAAAACCCATCAAGTTCAGCCTTTGCAAAATCATCTCATTGTTTGCAGGCCAGCTGATTCAGCCTTGCAAGGAAATTCCTTCCCTGTATCATTATTGTGACTTAACTATGTTCCTGAATTAATCATTACTAGAATCATTTTCCCAAAAAATCACTCATCGCCATCTCCCAATGGTAAGGAATTCCACAACTTGATTGGCTTGTAAAGAACTCCTCCCTGCGCTTGTGCTTTATTAGACATATTCTTGTGCTGACATAGTAAATAGTTGTACATGTTGATCCTGCAAATGATGCCTCTTTTCTAAGATGAACAATCTTAAGTCTTCCATATCTTTAATTATTGGGAGACCACTTCTAAATCATTTCTAAATCCTATGTCTTTTTTATAGATGGGTTTCCAAAATTGTAGCCTATATTCCAGTTGTTTTCTAACCACATAGGTAGTATTGTGCTTGCCTTCAGTAAAACTATTCCTTTTTGCGTGTGAATTCTTTGCTATGTATACATGGCAGTGAGTGTTTTACCAAGGCCACTGTCCGATTTTATTCCTACATTCTTTTCCATCCCCAATTAGCTTAAATTAATCCAGTTCAATTTAAATTCAGTTTGCTTCTGAAAACAACCAAGATGCAGGGGGCGAAATTTATTAAGCCCGAAAAGACTCGATTGGAGTCTTTTCGGGCTTAATTTGCCAAGTCCCGTTTTCCAGATTCAGTATTTGCACTGAAACGTAGCCATACAAGTTATGGCTATGGAAATTTTTGGTACAAATATCCGATTTCCATAATCTGGAAAACGGGATTCTCGCGGAAGGATAACCTCCCGCAAGACAGTCGGAAAGACCGGTAGCGGTCTTTCTGACTTTGTTAAATTCCGCCCATAACCTTACATTTATCTACACCAATTCCCATCTGTAAATTTCCCAATTTCCTATGGCATCTAAATTCTTCTGTAGTGTGCAGATGTGCACATCTGATTCAATAACTTTACATAATTTAGTGTTATCTATGCTATTATTTATAAAAATAAAATAAAAATAATAAGTACTAGACCCAGAACTGGCCCCTGTGGTATTTCACTTACTACTTTTTTGTAATTAGAATACGTTTCATATCATATGTGATCATGTGATCACTGTTGGCCAAACACTCCATTACCGCCATGATTCATACAAAATCAATTCTGTCAGCAAGCAGAAAGTCAGGCGACACTTGGGTTTCTTATTAGGTCTTTAGTCAGTTGCTGCAAATAAGTTTCTATCCATCTAACTTCTTGGTAGAAGTTCTGCTTTTCATGTCCCAGGTAATATTTGTATAATTAAAATCGACAATAACCAGGCCTGTCTGTGCAAATTACAGATAGAGTAGACTTGACTGGAACTTCTTGTACAAAAAGTGTTTTCCCACCACATGCACCAAATGCATAAGCCAAGCTTGTTTAATCTACATAGCTAACATTTGAGGGAATGGATACTTTTTTTAGTTAGGCATAAAGAATGAAGGCAGTAGAGAAATAAATGCATTATATTGATGATGTTAGATTAGTGGTCAGTTGAGCACAATAAGCCAACATATGCAAGGCCCTATGTCCCATTTAAACATACAATAAACACAGATACACCAGCATAACTTATCTCTTACATAAACACATAGAAGGTATTGCTCAATGGATCTGAAACATTTATAACAACTATGCAATAACTGAGATAATCAACATTATTTTTTTGCTTTTGAAACTATGTATATATATTATACAAGGTTATGTTGTTTGCCTACATAGGGGTAAATTACGTTTCCATGAGGCACATTTTAAGAAGAAGCACAAATTATCTCATATTATACTAATAACTCAGTTGAGTTACTTTTCTGAAATACTGCCTTAGGAACAATACCATCTCAAAAGAAAATCATGTTTAATACATGAGATACTCTGGAAAATTCTGAGATATTCTTCTACTATTATTCTCTGAAGAGTTTATCACTACAACCTAATTTGAACATTGAACATCATTTTTTATTCTGTTGATAGACAAAGTATACTCCTCTTCCTCTTTGATCTCTGCTATCAGAAACCATTCATTTTGATTGTGAGTCTTCTTATGTTCAAAAACATATATGTAAAGTAGTTATTCTGCTTCCATGATTAAAAGAAATGCTGTGCATAAGTACTTCATTTATAATGGTAAAAACAGACATGTAAAATATGTGCAAGCAGAAATTAGGCTTCAGGCCTTACAAACACTGTACACTGCATGTAGCGTAATAATTTAGCCAATACCTCCCAGCATTCTCAGAGAGAAAAGAGGACAGATGAGCGCCTTATGGAGCATGGACTGCTGCAAATTTTCCAGATTTTGGCTCCACCCTAACATAACTCCTTGTTCATACACAAATATATAGGAGACAGCAGGCATGCTCCGTACCAGAAACAGCAAAAAATACCAAATCATATGCACATACAGAATACAAATTGCAATGGCATGCCCTGGACACAGTAAGTCACACTCTACTCTAATACAGTACAAAATGGCATATTGACTTGATCTGATGCAGTATATATTCAGTGCTCTAAGACAAGGGGCCCCAAATGCTGGTGGGTTCCCAAACAATGATGGTGATATGTGCACAGGAAGTGCATCACCATCATGTGCTGGCACACCTCCAGTCCGTCAAAAACTTGCCGGGAGTCCCCGAACTAGCAAAAGTTGGGGACCACTGTCCTAAGATAATCCACAGATGTAGATGTGCATGAAACATGTATTTCATATACTATGGGGGTTATTTATCAATGGGGCAATCATTTACGTAGGTCTATTAACCTATAGTAACCGATCAGAATTTGTCTTTTATGATTCTAGTTCCCCATACCAGTGAATGCTAGTAGCTGATTGGTTTCTATGTGTTACTAGACCTCTAGAAAGATTGTCCTGTTGATGAATTTCCCTGTATGTCTCAGCTCATATCAACAATATAAAATTCCCCCCCAAAAAACCCCATAAAGTGCCACACCCACCCACATTCTGTAGTCCCACTCACAGATGCCATACAAAGTGCCATAACACAAGCAGATAAAGTGAAGTTTTTTTCAGTGGATAAACCCAGTTACAAATACTATGAAAATACCATAAAACATGTCAGAAGATATCTGTAGTGCAACTCCTAGGTGAACAGTGCAAAATGCTTTAGACATAGTAACATAGTTTATATAAGGCTGAAAAAAGACTCAAGTCCATCCAGTTCAGCCTGTTTTCCTGCAATGTTGATCCAGAGGAAGGCAAAAAACCCATGAGGCAAGAGC
>JAKJJM010039918.1:0-10652 GCA_021901965.1 Pipa carvalhoi
TATTATTATTATTATTATTATTATTATTATTATTATTATTATTAATTAAAATATATATTTATATATATATATATATATATATATCTATGTGGAATAAAGCCCATGCACACAAGGACTTAATGCTAAAAAAGTATTTATTTATATGAGAATAGCAGTGCCGTTCATTTTATTATACAAAGCTTTTCCCTAACAAATCTTTTTCTTTAATTTGTGTGATATATGTAGATTGTATTCTAATTTAGTTTTATCTTGGCAGATCTTGAAGAAGGTGCTTGGTGGATGTAGTGGGAGTATGCTGGGAACAGTAGCACTTACAGCATGCCAGTTTATGGAAGAACCTGGGGCAGCCGTTCAAGTCCGAGAATCCAATCACCCTTATAACAATAATACAATTTTTGAGGTAGTACAAAATATTCAGTTTAAACTTGTTTATCTGCAGGTTAATAACCAATTTGCCAGTTTCAGATCTCTTACCTTTGTTGATTTTATATTGCTTAGCATTTGGAAAAATTACTGTTTGTTAAAAACTTAAATCTATTTAGTCAGACATGTTACATTAGAGAGAGAGTTACATTACATAGCTTTGTCACTTGATATTCTCCATTGAACGCCATTTGTAAAGCCAGGATTCTATATGATGTCCATTTGCACCATTAGCGCCATTAATATGGTGCCATGTTAATATCTCTGTTAGGTTTTTAGAATCCAAAAGTGTTGCAGTGATATAAGTAGGAATCGAACAAAAGTAATGTATTGAATGCATGAATGCTCCTGAGGATGGATTGTCTATTTCCTGAAACCTTAATCCTTCTCACTACCTTTAAATAACTAGTTTTTCATTTTTTCACACAAAGTCACTCTGTTGGGTGATCTTTTTGGAGGTGCAGTGTGTTTGGGAAGCCACAGAAGTCATTTGCACCAGTGAAATAGGTGCAATTGGCACAAGCTGCAGTGGGTCCTGTTATGGTGGCAAAAGAAATTACTTGTGTGGGAAGGGCAGCATTAGCACCAGTTGCTGCATGGGTTGCTGTGACAGCAGATGTGACATCCCATACAAGGCAGGAATTGATGTCAGATGCTGGCATTTCAGGTAGTGAGAAGCACAAGCAACTTTGTGTGTTGACCATTTTGAGATACAGCTGGAGCCTGCAGTTAACAGTGAGGGACATCAAGTACTTTGCCAGTGGCAGGAAGAAGAGCTTTGTGGTTGAAGTATTGAGCAACAAATACTGTACTGAAGAAGATGTTGTGTTCCATGCCCTTTAAATGGCCTTTTCTTATTGGTAAGAACTAGATAATCAAGTTACAATATTTGGTGGAGGTACAAGGATAAGGGGTCAAACCCCCACCCCACCCCAAAGCATTTGAGGAATGCCAAATGGTAATTTTGTTGAAATCAGGTCTGCAGTGCCAATTCTGGAAAAGAACAGTCTTATTATTCATTTTGATCTGAAAGATTATTTTCTCCACACCCCCATTTAAACGGATCAAATCATCAAGCATTCTTAAGAATAGCAGTAGTGTTCAACCAAGCAGTGCATCATTTGTGCAGGATGACTCTTTGGCCTTTTTGTTCTTCCAGAGTTTTAAAGTTCTGAAGGTAGTAGTTGCAAACAGAGAGCAGTATATAGCAATAATCTTTCTCTTACTTCATGGGGGACACAGGAACACTGGGTAAAAGGTGCCTCCCACCAGGAGGTAGGACACTGCAAGGATCTGGCAAGATCCTCCCACTTCCCTATTATCCCTGCCTCTTCCCCTTCCCACTTCAGTTTTTACTGTGTCCTCTGCACAGGAAGGTTCTCTGGATAGACACTTCTAGTGAGGTTTGATGCAAGGATTACTTCGGTCAGTGATTAGCACTGACACCAGGGGTGAGACCTGAAGGCGGACTATCAATTCTGACTTATGTGAGTGAGCCCCCTATGCTGGATACCCCACTGGATGATCCTTACCACTGGATCTGATTATTCAGATGGACAGGCATAACAGCTTTATCCTGTGTCTCCTCCAACATGAGTACAGTGGGCTGACCAGTGTGTGGTTTTGGTGAGAGGGGTAAGTACAATAATTCCCCTCATTCCTCCCTTCTAAATAAAGATGTTTCTCTTTTTGTAACTGTTTAGATTACTATTTAAAAAAAACAAAAAACTGTTTCTTTAAGAGCTGTTATTACTTACTGGTTTTGCTATAGCGCTTCCCTCCGGCTTCATCTTTTCTCTTTGCTCAGACCAGTTTTTCTCTTCAGGCTCATTCCAGTTTCACATTGCCATATTCTCTCCTCTGTGCTCAATCTGCCCCCAGGAGCTCCTCTGAGTGAACTCACTAGCTGGAATGCTGTTGACTACACAGATCTCTCCTGCTTGTACTGATCCACTGTTTTTCACTAATGAGCTGCAGGGATCCAGACTAAGATTTTTCTTAAGGAAAAGAGACAGTATACCTTTTCCTTATAAAGTGTGTTTTGGATATGTGCATTAATTCTCTTAAGGAAATAGTGCTTCTTAGTCAACCTTGCCTTTCCTACAGCTCTTCTAATACTCTTAAAGAGACAGTAAACAGACACCAAAAAGGATGGTTTTTCTGCAAAGTCTTCTAAAAAGACAACAATTAGATACTTTGCTTGTGCAAAAATGAAAGAGGACTCCTTGTGTGAGTCTTGCACTACAGATGTATGCAAGAAACTGTGGCTGCTCCTGCCCTTGTCATCCCCCCCCCTCCCCAGGTTAGTTTGAGGATCAGCCCCTGCAGGACACATAAGAATATGTGGATGATTTAGTTAAGTTGGTTCTGGATATAAAAGATCCCCAGTCCTCATTAGAAAGAAACAAAACCTTCTTTAAACAGACAAAAAAATCGTCATTAGTTTTTCCTGCTCACAATCTGGTAAAAGCGCTGGTGACAATGGGAAAAGCTTGAATATAAAATTGCAAATTATATCCTTTCTCACAGGATCAATCTGGCCTATGGTCCTCCCCTCCTGTTGTTGATTCCCCTACTTGCAGGCTAGCTAAAAATACAACTTTGTCAGTTCCAAATGCTTCCAAATTTAAAGAACCCACTAATAAAAAAAATTAGAAGGGTTTCTGAAATCCCTCTTTGTGGCCTCAGGGTTTTCTCTTCGTCCCATTCTAACCTCTGCATGGGTTAGTAGAGCTATGGAAGCATGGTCAGGATCTCTGATGCAGGGCATTCAGGATGGAGCACCTAGGGAGAGCCTTTTACAATCAGCTATCCCTTATTCAGGAAGCAGGCTCATTCCTCTCTGAGGCATCCCAAGATGCGGCTGAGGTAACATGTAGAGCCTCAGCCATGTCAGTGGCAGCTCAACGCTCCGTTTGGTTAAATTTGTGGTCAGCAGACTCCAACTCCAAGAAGTCTTACTTCTCTTCCATTTAAAGGTAAGAGACTAGTTAGTGAACAATAGAAACTATAGTATTTCTCAAGCGACAAGGAGAAAAAGCACATTGCTCCCCCAACAAAAAACCAAGACCTTCAATGCAGCTTGAAGGCTCAGATGGGGCAGTCATTCCAGGACTCAGTCCTTTCGTTCCTATGCCCCCTTATCTCCAACCCACTGCACAGCATTCAGGGGTAAGCAGGCATCCAAACCCAGATCATCCTGGCAAGGACGCAAAACTACAGCCAAGTCCTCTACAGACAAACAGAAGTCTGCACGATTCTTCTGCTTCTCCCCCTCCAAATCACTAGGTGGGATGAAGGTTAAAGGTTGCATTTGCAGCTTGGAACCAGATTTCCTCAGATCATTTGCTCCTAAAAATCATTTCCATGGGCTCCAAAATAAAATTCAAGGCCAAACCTCTCAGGAGGTTTTTTCTCTCTCAAGGATTCTGTCAGCCCCTGTAAAGCGTCAAGCTTTACAGAACGCGGTGGCGCAGCTACTAAATGCCAAAGTCATTCCCCTGTACCTCTCAACCAAGGGTTCAGCAGATATTATTCACACTTATTCATTGTACCAAAAAGGACAATCATTCCATCCAGTTCTGGATTTAAAAAAACTGAACAAATTCGTAACCTTCAGTATGGAATCCATAAGATTGGTAATCTGCTCAATGGAGCCCAGAGAGTTTTCTAGCCTCCTTGGATATAAAGGATGCATACCTCCATGTACCAATTCACCCACTGCACCAAAGGTATCTCAGTTTCCCTTACAGAGACCAGCACTATCAATTAGTAGCCCTGCCATTCAGCCTATCCTCAGCATCCTGAATTTTCACAAAAATTATGAGCGCATTTATGTCTACTAGGGATCCACATGACTCCCTACCTGGATGAACTCATAAAAGATAGAAGAACACTGTAATAGTTCAAGCGGGATAGGACAAGAGCATGCATGAGGGTGTTAGCAGTAGAGCGAGAGAGAAAAGGGAGAATCTTGGCAATGTTGCAAAGGAAAAATCGACATGTTCTAGCAGTGGTGGAGATGTGTTTAGAGAAGGAAAGAGTAGAGTCAAAAGTCACCATGATTCCTTGGGTGCTGCAGAAGCTCAAGAGAGACAACTACCCAGCTATAATAATAGCCCCTCACTGACCCAGGAGAGCATGGTTCACAACTCTGTCAACCATGTCCCAGAAGAGTCCCATTTGCCTTCCATCCAGACCAGACACCTTCGTCAGGGTCCCATCCTACATCCCAACCCAAATCTTTTTGCCTACGTGGCATGGTTCTGGAAACCAAGATCCTGAGGGATAGAGGTTTCTCAGAGGCAGTTATTGCCACTTTGATTAAAGCTTGCAAGTCTTCCTCATCTTGTATCTACTATAAAACTTTGACTGACTTCTTTTCATTCTGTTCAAGAAGCAATTGGGAGCCAGAAAGATTTAATCTTCCCAGGGTGCTAGCGTTTCTCCAACAAGGATTGGATAAGGACCTTAGCATCAGCTTGCTCAAAAGCCAAGTATCGGCTCTGTCCATCCTTTCCAGTGGCGTCTAGCCTTCATGCCAGACGTATGCAGCTTTCTCCAAGGAGTGGCTCACGTAAGATCCCCTTTCCGCCAACCTGTTCCTCCTTGGGACCTGAACCTAGTCTTTCTGCCTCATCGGAACCCCCCTTCGAACCAATGACATCCATTGATATTACCTGGCTGACTTTGAAATGTGTATTTCTCATAGCCATTACATCAGTTAGCCGGGTTACAGAATTGGAAGCTCTCTCAATCAAACATCTTTTCCTGATTTCCACAGGGACAAAGTTGCGCTCCGCACTCCTCCCTCCTTTCTTCCAAAGGTAGTGTCGAAGTTTCACGTCAATGAGGATATGATACTTCCTTCCATCTGTCCTCATCCTCAGTCTTTCAAGAAGAGGCGCCTACATTCTCTGGTATGGATGCCGAAATTCTGCATTTCTCGTGCAGATTATGTGACTATCATTTCGTGATTGCTGGGGGTTCACGCAAAGGAAGGGCAGCATCAAAAGTTTTGCTGGGTCAAGGAGACAATTCGTAGGGCATATGTAGCGAAGGGCAAGACTCCTCCCATCGCCATTAAGGCCCACTCCACCAGAGCGGTGAATACTTCCTGGGCCTTAAAAAAAAAATCGGTCTTCTGCTGAACAGCTGTGCAAGGTGGCTACCTGGTTGTCCTTCCATACCGTCACAAAATTCTACAAGATTCACATCTTTGCTTCTGTGGAAGCAGACTTTGGATGGAAAGTCCTTCAGTCCGTGGTTCAGACCTAGTCTGTTTCCATGTGTACCGTCCCTCTTGGGACACTTTGGGACATCCCAGTGTTCCTGTGTCCCCCACAACGTAAGAGAAATGGAAACTTATACTTACCGTTAAATCTGTTTTTCTTAGTCATAGGGGGACACAGGACTTCCTTCCCTGCTATACTGTTTTGGTTGCCATGCTATGGTTTGGGTACAGTATTACAGTTTTTCATGTTATAAACCATGTTATTTTTATATTGCCTGTGCCGTTTCTGGCAGTCACAACTGAAGTGGGAAGGGGAAGAGGCAGGGATAAAAGGGAAGTTGGGGAGGATCTTGTCAAATCCTTGCAGTGTCCTACTTCCTGGTGGGAGGCATTTTTTACCCAGTGTTCTTGTGTGCCCCTACGACTAAGAGAAACAGATTTAACAGTAAGTATAAATCTCCTTATCTTTGTGACTGGCTGGTGAAAGCTTCTTACAGTCAAGTTCTGTTTTAACATATGACAGGTGATGGACTGCCTACAGAAACTGGCTTGGTTAATCAGCTTACAAAAATCAAGCTTAGAACGAACCCAGATCAAAACATTATCTGGGACTTGTGTTGGATTATTCAAGATGTCACATATTTCTTTGTTTCAACAAGAGATTGATAAAAACGTTTGAGTATCTAGAGACTAGAAATGTAGAAAAGTGTGGTCTCTGTTAGGGTGACTGACCTTAACCATAGAGGTGGTTCCTTGACCACAAGTGTACACATTAAGTAGCTGTGATGATTTAGAGAACACTTAGAACTTGAAATATTCATTAGATTGTCCTAACGAAAGATGTCTCAGGTAATTGATAGAAGACACTGTTCAGAGTTATTCCATTGCAAGTAAGCCATTGGTTAGTTCTAACAACTGATTGCAGCAGGCATTGATGCGGAGCAGTAATAAACCTAAATTCCTGGCAAGGAATTTTGTTTCAAGAAGAAACAGTGATTTCCTTCCGTCTGTGGGAGTTGTTTACAGACTAGATGGCAATAAAATATTTGTTTTTATTTATATTTATTCTTGATACTAGTAAAGTCAGAACTGTCAACAGGGCTGTGGTCTCCTATCTCAACATTACAGGAAATTTTCACCTTTAAAAATTCATTTGTTTACAGTCCAGGTAGTATTCAGTACTGTGTAGACATTTTAGGTAGTTGTGGAAAAATGCTGCAAAGTTAGAATGCTTTAAAAAATAGTATTAATAGCATATTTTTATCAACTGACAAAATGCAAAGGGAATGAACAAAAGAGAAATCTAAATCTAATCAATATTCAGCGTGATGCCTTTAAAACAGCATCAGTTCTTCTAAGTACACTTTTACACTTTTTGAAGGAACTCTGCTAGAAGGTCTTCTGTGGATGTAAACTTGCTCAAACCCTTCTGTCTCTTTATTAATCCCAGACAAATGATGTTTTGAGATCAGAGCTCTGGGAGCTGAGCCCCAAATAGGTCTGAAACTTGGTTGGCAAATGTATTAAGTTGTAGCAGGAACATGGACATTAAACAAGTGTGTGTTGGTAAGAAAGAAGAGATTCCAAGGTGAGAGATCTTTTCACCACATGGCAAAAATTTCATTGGCAGTGAATATTATGGATGGTAGAATTGTTATGTATACCCTCCTATCCCCATGATGATCAGAGTCCTTCAAAAAAAAAAAAAGGAAAGACCAAGCCATTGTCATAGTTTCTGCTCCTTATTGGCTTAGAATGGCATGGATTTCACTGTTCAGTGATGGTATAGAAAAACCCCCAAGACTAGGGTCCAGCATCTTATAGAACTGGGATGCTGAACGGATCTTCTTGAATAAGCTGGGTCTCTTCAAGCAATTGAACAATAATCTTTTTCAATTCAGAAAAAGTTCTACGTTCAAGATGTATTAGAGGGGTTTGAATCATGTTTTCTACTTAGTGCAGGGATACATAATTGCGTATTGTAGAGTTATCGGTTTCATTAATAGAAGAATTTGTATCACAAGGTTTTAGTTACAGGCTCATGGACTGTTATTTTAGTCAGTGATGTATAAAACCCACAAGCACAGGAGCCTTATTTAACATTGTTTCCCAAAGAAGGCTCAATGGTTGTTTCCGGTTTTCAACCGTTTGACAAGTTTGTCTTGTCTTAACCTTTCTGTGACCCATCCAATAATAAGAGTCAGTTACAGTCATTACAATTACATGTGTTGTTTCTTATTAACAGTAGTTGGATTGGTAAGTGGAAGTAGAAATTCTATATCCTGTCCTATGTTGGCACCTCTTTCTCTGATGCCTGAGAGGACCTGAAGGAAGTGAATATAACTTCTGATGTGAAGGCCTTTGAATATGCCCCAGAATTTATACAACTAAAAGTTTTTTGGGTTTTTTTCAGGACAAAATTCACATCCCTGGTGCAATTTATCTCTCAATCAAGTTTGATCCACTTTGTTACACAGAGGAGGACTGTGATGAGTTGGTAATATCTACTTCACCAGATTTAAAGCAAGATCAGCACAGATTTAGTGGACCTTGCAAAAAATGGGTAGACTTCGAGCTTCCAGGTAAAGACCTAGAGATATACTGAGGCTGACCTTACTGCAGCACATTCTTCCTGTACCATCCCATCTGTATGCTAATTAGTCCTGTAGTCCACAGCACTGCATATTTTTGTCACTTTAAAGTGGACCTATCAATGTCCCCACCCAGTTTATACCCCACACTGCAGCAGGATCCCCTTTAAAGGTTGTTGAGATTACTCAAATGGAAATGCAAACTTTTAGGGGGTTATTCTCTAAAGTCTGAATTATCATGTAAAGGTCCGAATTCGCCAGCTAAAGACAGTCGCAATAGACTGCTACTGTCGCAGTCGCAACTTTATAATGACAAATATTGTCACAGTCGCGACTTTACAAAGGAAATGTTGTTCAAGCTCGAGCTTTAAAAATTGCCGTGGTCGCGACTCTATAATGGGAGAATTGTTGCAGTCACGGATTTGCTATGGGAATCCGCTGTTTGCCAATTCGACAGTCAAATTCTCACTTTAAAGAATAAGCCCCTTATTATCTCACCTTAAGAAAACAGCTGGTTTCACGTGAATGCAGTGGGTGTTTACACTGTTAAACAGTCATTTTCACCTTCACCTTAAATGCAAATCCCTGAACCGAAATATAGCAGCATAACTCTGCTTCTTCAATCCAGCAAAACAGTATAACCATGTATAGTTTCTGTACATAGCGTACAGTTCCCACAAGTTACCCACTTAGGTTAGCTTCCCTCGTTTCTGGGTTACCTTTTTAGGATGTCTCTTTGCAGCAAAACCAGTTTCTTAATGGTAGGTACTTTACTCCAGATCCTTGTTTGCATCACCCAGATTCCCAGCACAGACTCATCTCCCAGATTCTTTTCTGGGAACTCCTCAAAGGGAGAATATTATTTGATATCTTACAAGGACCAGTAACACCAGGAAATTAATTACCATTTAGATTGGCAGGTCAGTTATTCCTATGCATTACCTGCAAAATTTTGTCTTGAAATTTGAATTCTTGGCTTTTATTGCCATGTGTTTTTTCTCTCATTGGTGGTTTCAGCCATCTTTAACAAATTAGGCAAAAGACAACAATGGAGTGTGTACACTCTCTAACAACTGTAAAGGTGCTATACAGAGGTCTAGGAGCAATAACTGAATAAGAGAAGGGAGAAGAAAGACCTCAAGAACGTATGCACACTGAACATCAAAATAAATAATGAACTTTTTTGAAAAAGTGAACAAAACCAATAAGAAAAAAAATATAAAACCATTTAAAAGAGTATAAACTCAAGGCTACCCAAACACAATAAGTCACAGGTATAAACAATGGGAAAAGAGCCGGGACTCCCTTGTATAATATACCCTAATAATATAAAGTACAGAGTAAATTGGAAGGCATATATGGTGGTAGCCAACAACAAATAATGGCAGCAAAGGGTCACATGGAAGTACAAACCGGGAAGGATCTTTAACAAATTAGGCTTTAGACAATACATATGCATATGCAGAAGGTATCTCAGAAAGTCCCATACAAATCAACAGAATAGAACCAAATTTCTTTTCTTTACAGATATAAGGTGGCTGCAACTATAAAATAGTTTAAAAAAACACTCTTTAGTAGAACAGCATGATTAGAATTGCGCTGTAGAATGCAAATGTAGGGTTCAGGTTTATCTTAATTTATACATGCATTAAAAAGTGCAACTGTCACCTGGCAATGAAGAAAAATGTGCAGGAAACCTAATAAACGATATTTGTAATAGGTCTTTTATTTATTTTTTGGGGGGTATTTTGGATTGTATTTATATAGCGCTGATATATTACGCAGCGCTTTACAGAGATTCATCATTCACTTCAGTCACTGCCCCAAAGAGCTTACAATCTAGTTTCTCTATTCAGTCACACACACAGATGTATGTTTTTGGAAAGTGGAAGGAAACCGTAGTGCCCAGAGGAAACCCACACAAGTACGGGGGGAACATACAAACTTCATGCAGATCAAGTCCAGGGTGGAATAGAACCCAGGACACCACTGAGCCACCACACTGCCCTATTGAAAAAAATGTTTTCAGTTGGGTACTGCTTGTCTCCTTTTTGCATATTTTCAGGAGTGGTAAACCACAACAAAACATATTAGGGCCCAAAGTGTTCAGAAGCAGTAGCCCATTGAACATCATTGCATGCTTTTTTTCAGGGATACCAATGTATTTTGATGCAACAAAATGTCAGGTGGAGACTTAGCCATTAATGTTCATGTAAGATTAAATTGTTATGGTACTATTTTATGTATTCTTATCAGCAATTGAAATCAATACAGTGTTGTTCATGGATAAATAATTATTTAAATAGAAGTATTTTTAAAAAATGGTATATTTTGGGATGATACGATTAATTTAAATACATATATATCTATATATATATATATATATATATATATATATATATATA
>JAKJJM010039931.1:0-10974 GCA_021901965.1 Pipa carvalhoi
CTGCACACAGGAAGGCTGACACAGGAAGGAAGGCTGGTAGGAGGGCTTACTTGTCAATCAAGTAAGCCCGCCTCCTCCTACAGTCTCTCTCTCTGGCACAGACTACAGTGTCGAAATGACAGGCAGGGAGAGGGACTAGAAAGACACAGACAGGCACATTTTTTTTAACGGAAGTGTATTACAAAAATGTTCCTATAGACTGTCTCTATTTTATAAACTAATGTTGTTTGGAGGTGATAGGTCCACTTTAAATCATTTGTATACTGATGACTTTACTTAAAAGCAAATAATTGTGTTGCTTGTTTAATGTTGCTTCTGTTTTGTGTGCCACATTTTTTAAAAATATTTCAATATTCAAATATATTTTGAAATAATATTTCAAATATTCTAATTTATGTATTTTTTTTCCCCTTTCCTATGTGCCTTTGACCAACCCTGAAAACTTCACTGTACACAAACTTCACTGTACACAAACTTCACAAAGACTGCTGTGTTCACTGTATCCTTGCCTGCTTATTCTGTGAGTTCATCACACTCTGTAACATTGTACTGGGACAAGCATCTTGTGGCATCTGTACTTCTGAAGCCTGCTGCTGTTGCTGCAGTGAGGAAATGGGGGATGATTGTAACTGCCCTTGTGACATGGACTGTGGGATAATGGACGCCTGCTGTGAATCTTCAGACTGTTTGGAAATTTGCATGGAATGCTGTGGAATATGTTTCCCATCCTGAAATACAAAGCCTTCTTTTAACAACTGGAGTACCTTTTATATAAGAAAAGACTTTGTCAGATCCTACTTGCACTGTCTATTGGATTTCTGTTTTTACTGGAAACACCATTTAAAAAGAGAATTCTAATGCTGATTAATAATGCTGAAAATGATTCAGCTGTAGTTTATATATCAAACATTCATTAAATTAGTTTAAATGTATGTTTATACACAGTGATCTTTGGATCTGGTTTAAATTTAAAATTGTTTGAGCCTATACAGTGTTATGAGAAAGAATACACATGTTGTGTAAAGGTGCTTGTTAAACATTTAGTTATATAGAGCTGTCTAAAATATATACATCCTTTTTTCCAAATAAATAAATCTGTAGGGGTAAGAACATGCAGGGCAATTTTCTAGCTACAAATAACTGCAGAGAGAAGTACCTAAATATCTGTGCAATCTTCCTTCATTGATTAAGACATTAGTACTACCCTTTTTTTTTATAAAACCAACTAGCATAAATCTTTAGGTTGCACTTTTCTATAGGTTGTATGTATCTGATGGCTTAATTTTGAGAATAATAGGCCCGGTAGGCAGAGTGGCATATGTGATTAGTTGCTTGCACCTTGATCAACAACAACCTTTCAGAAGATAAATAGCTGAAATGTCTACAATAACCATGGTGAGTCACATGATGTCTTCCGATAGCATAGAAAGTGTTATATCAAGTCTATGACTCGAATGTAGTATTTTCCATATGACTTTGAAACATACTTTATAAGTGTATTCATTTTAGAAATCTATAGCAAAATCCTATATGTAGAAGTCCTACTATTTGTACGTTATAGAGAATGGTTATAAAACATTATGCTAGCCTTACCTTTGTTTTCTCCTTATTAACTAGAAATTGAGGTACTATAAATTTCTGAACTTGGTCAGCATCCCAGATTTAACTCTTACAAGTTTCATTTTGTTTTACCTTTTTGTTGGTGTTGCTTCTCATCACGATGCAATTGATGGATATTATTTCCCAAATGTATTTGTAAAAAAACGTGTCCATAAGAATATGGCAACCAGTGCTTGTGACAGATTGAGTATGTTACAAACAAATGATGCACTGGGAAATATGGGGGCAGCCATTTTTTTTTTCACATTAGTGAGATGTTCATAAAGTATAAAGAAAGTAAAATAGATAACCTACCACAACCAGAACTGGAAAACTATGAAAACAGGATAAAAAACTATTACTCTGCATCATCATCACATCACTTCTCTACTGCCTTGGCTCTCAGTGGATAGCTTAATGCTTCTTTTACATCACATGCACGAAACAAATGTGTATATAACTTGAATTTTAATGCCCTTTCTTTATTATCTTCTGGCTGACATAGAGAAGTGTGTCCCTTTGAAAATATTGTAACCGGCATCAAACTATGAATCATAGCTATGCAAAATAATATAGAACTTCTTTTTCTAACATTTATCTATAAAAAGAATTATATTTTTATAGTTAGGTACACAAACCATGAACAGTATTTAACTACTACTTTTTTCAATGATTTCACCTGTACTTTTGGAAATAATGATAGTATTTTACCTATAAATGCTTTATCTTGTCCCAGATTATGCATTTTAAAGCTATGTTAATATTTCTTACTGTATACTCATTAACTCATAGGACTTATTTTGAAAGGAAACCTTTAAACCGATATTATTTTTGATTGTGTGATTTATTTCTGGCAATTGAACTATACTATGCTACTGTTTTGCACTTGAACGATTAGTGCTTCTGTAACAGAAAATAGAAAATTGGTAATGTATCAACACGGGCGAAAACCCCCCAGGTCTAGTGACCCATGACAACCAATCTGAAGTTTTGTTTTTAACTAGAGCAGTTGATACATTTCCTTGGAAGTTTATTAAGAAATTAAATTTTCATATTTACATTTTTCTGGATAAAATGCATCTTTTAACACTCTTTTAAAGATGTGCGAACAAGTAATTTGACAATGTGAACATGTATCTCAATTTTGGGTTCAGATTTCTGAGCTCCAAACATTACTTACTGTTATTGTTTCTTGTTAATGGATATTTAACAACAATTTAAAAATGTCTTTGTTTTGTTTTCTAATTTTACAAAACTGGATTTATTCTAGACGCTTTTTTAAAATAAATAAATTTATTGTAACATTTAAAAGAAATCCATTTCATTGATCGAATTATTTTTTGTTAAATGCCGCTGTCTTGAATCATTCTTTATCTTCGTTACAGCATTATTACACTAGGCATAGATGTATGCATTTTCTTTATGAATTCATATATTATTTGTTCAGGTATAATATTCATATTTCATTTTGGGCAGCTTTATGAACATGAATCATGAATTGCAAGCAATGTCAAACTGGCTAGAGGAGGCAAAGGTCTGCCCTATCTGCTGGCCTACCTGGTGCCAGGAGATCCCACACGGCACTGGGACCCACTAGGAATTTTCCCGGTCTCCTAGCATGCCAGTTCGACACTGATTACAAGTGAAAATGCATTTTCCAGCTTTATGAAAATTAGTCTTTGCACTATTATGTTTTAAGGGGCAACGTTATAACATAAGTAAATCATTAGTTTAAAGAGCAATTTATTTCTCCTTTACAAATACAGGCAGAAAACGGTTTGGTGCTCAGAGCACCTTGCTAAAAACAGACAAGGGTTTATCAGTTTTCAAATGGCATTTTTTAAATTATTCTGGCCCACCTATTCTGTACACTTTCTTCTAGATCTTAACACCACAAACCATGGAAGCTTATAAGAGGTTTAAATATTAATATTATCTTCTTTAAACTGTTCATTTTAAAATAACCTTATTTCATTACTTATACATATATAATTAGCCCTGTACTGTTCTTATAACTGAAGATATGTAGGTTTTATAAATTTACTTTTCAGATGAATTACTTCCTGCCTTAGAACAGGTCTCTCTGCATAGTCATACTAACCTCATTTGGTGGCTCTAATGAAAACAAAAGATAGTGAATATCCCCTGATAGCAAATGGCAGGCAGTAGAGCTATATTTATGTTGTATCACATGAATAAAGGAAAAGGATGACTGCTGTGTTGGTAAACTAGAAACAACATAAAAAAATGTTACTCAGTTGAACATTATAAAATAAACCTTTGTATAAAAATGTTTTTACTTGTTTCTATTACTTCTCCCCCACTGAAGATAGTTTACAATGAAAAATGAGCTAATAGCATAATTTTATTGCCTCTTTGATTGATCATATATAAACATCCTTTTACAGTTTACCCATTTATTTTACAGCAAAATATTTGAAGATAAACTAAGGCAGATCGCTAAAAACATAATCATACTTTTTGGAGTTTTTAAAAATCTTTATTTTATTTTAAACCTTAACAAACATTATTAAAAAGCACCAACTCTAATTAATAAACCATTTATGACTTTTTTTTAGCTAATTTTAGAAATTTTTCAAGCATGCAATGTTTAAGACTAGTATATATCCTTCAACACCACATTAAAGGCTTGAAAATTAACAAGATGTGATGTGCACCATTACTGATGGTGAAATGGCTTAGACTTAGGTCTTTGTGTCTTTTAATGTTAAAAATGTTTCGGACTGTAAGTTGAACAATAAGCTTCTACCACCAAGGAGTGTTCCTGAGAAAGAACTGAGTATTTATTATTCATAACAAAGGAAAATAGGGTTATAAATGTCCATGTTGGACATTATGAAAGAAGTCCTGATTGTAGACACAGAGTTTAAGGTGATCTTCTCTACGTTAGGGGTTAGTTTCATGGCCTGGAGGGAGAAAATTAGGAAGAAAAATGGGTTGGATAGGTGCAAAGGGGAGGACACAGGAAATTCCCAGTGGTCCCCCTGGAGGTTTAAAACCACAACATAATAGCATATTCCTGAGTGTAGTGTACAATTAATAAGTAGGATGCATGTAAATCATAGGGACTGAAGAGGATAATGAAGAGACATGAAAAACATTTGGCTTAGTGGGCTTCTGATCTCTTGTTTCCTGGTGAGGTTTCAATCTCTTGATTGTTTTTGGGCCCTAGCACTCCAGTCCAACACTTTTTATTTTTTTGCTGAATAAACATTTGAAATGTCTGTTGTTGGCAATTGTTCCCCACCAGACGGATTAGCTTTCCCAATGGAACTGAATTCTTGTGCTTCATATTTTGAATCTGTGTACTGTTAAAGCTTTAGATCATCTGTTTCTTATGTTTTTTGATTTTTTTTTGTTTCTTTTCTCACCTAAGTTAGATTCCCAAAAGCAAAGTCATTTTTGGCTTGTTTTCAGTTTCAGTTAGAGAAACAAAGTGTCAGTACTAAGATAATTACAGGGATGCTACTCACCCAAAAAGTTAATTTATATAATGTTTTCATTTGTTATACATTTATAAACAGCACTGTCTTTTGCCAGTTATATGCAGTTCTTTGGAAATGAAATGTTTAGAAGTACCTTGTTATTTCGGCCTTTGTAAAAAAATTTTCAGGCTCTGGGCTAATTAAGCCTTTAAAGGCTCACCGTGATGTAGTGATAGAAACTTAGTTTTCTCTAGAAGCTTTTTGACATTGCAACTAGTGTTCTGTTTATTTTAAATAGTTGACCCTTCTAAGTTATATAATAAAATGTCTGAAGTGTGAAAAGATGCAGTGTTTATATATTTTACCATGAGCTACTCATTTTCCTTTACAAACTAATTTTATTTCAAATATAGTGCCAATTTCAACCTGATAACTGTCACCTATTCCAGGCTGGTCATTCAATAACTGTTTTAACCAGTGTTAGGCTAGAGCTAATCTGATATAAGGGGACAAAAAAGCCCTGACTTTAAACCCCAAACATCTCATGCATGTCATTAATAAAAATACATACTTTCCTTTTAAAGTATATTCCAATTAATGAATATCTGGTAAATTTGGATATGTGCAAAGCCACTCAACAATGTATTCCATTCAGCAGTTCTCGACTGCCTTGCTTTGTCCATTGTGTTAGATTTCAAAGGTATGTAGTTTGCTTTAAAAAAATCTACCTCTGGTGAAATGTGCTGCTTTGAACAAAAGGTACGGATAGAGCAGATGTGAATGCAGCATCTCTTCACTTCTCATTTTTCTGAATGATGGATCCTGCAGTGAAATATTTGTTCTCTATGATATTTTTATTTCAAGGCAGTGAAATCCTGAAACATGCTGTTTTTATAAATATTCAGTCTTTGTGTTGTGGGAGATCTAAGATGGCACTGGTAAAAGCAGATGTGGACACAACTGCCTTATAGCTGGTCTTCAACAATTTATCACGAAAAGAATACTTCCAAAGAAGCTTTAGATAAAGTAATGCAAATGCATACATTAGTAAAAATGGAACAATGCAACATTTAAGTGGAATGTTCGTAACTACATCAAACCATCCATTCTGCACAAACAAGAGGAGGACATGTCACAGAGAGGCCTGAGTCATTTTCAAGAAGCTACACAATTCAGTAGCTGAGACAGGAATAAAGGTTCACTATATCAAGATCTACAGAGGACTGAACTGTATTGGGAATGGGTGAACAAAGAACTCATTACTATAAATAACTAATGTTAAACCATCTGGATTTTTCCATGGTGATCAATTTGTGATATAAGGAAAGATTTTGTGGTATGATCAAAATAATAGAGGTTCATGACCACATTTCAAAGTCATGTATCTCTAACAATGCATCCATCTAGAAATAACAACATTTCAGATATAGTTGCGCTGGCTTTGTCAATTAACATTTTCTGATATGATTAACTTTACAGAATTCCAACACAATGATATAAGAGAGTGCATTTATATGCATTTCTATGGAGGAAATGCTTTTGACACAATCACATATTGATGCTTTGTGTTAATATGACAAAATATCAGAAATATTTGTGTTAATATGACAAAAATCAAACTGGCTACATCTGTACTCTGAAGTATGGTGGTTGAATTGTTATACTGCAGGGCTACTTTTCAACTGCAGGGACTTGGCTTGTCTTTACTTGTTAAAGCTGAAGATGGAATAGATGGTACAGAATACAAGGAAATACTAATTGTGTCTGATAAAACAATGAAGCTTGTTTAAAAGTTTATCTTTTAGGCTGGATTCACACTAGCTGATTTTCACCTGAGTTTTTTTTAAATTAGGCTCATAATTGTCTATGGTACAAAGCACAATAGCCTGTATGGATTATCCCTACAATGGATACTGTTTTACCAACTCAGCTGCTGCTACTCAACCTTAGTAGGAGAGTGATCCACAATACAAGACCAAAGCACATTGAATTAGCTTTAAGAAACAAAAACTTGTCATACAATGGCCTGCTCAAAGCCTGATCTCAATATAGTTTAAAGTCTGTGGAACTCTTTAAAGACTGTGATCTACAGGTGCCATGAAAGATACCCAAGCAATTTCAAAAACATAGACCAGCAGATTTGGACAAAAAGACACTACCAGTGTGGTTCACAAAGTTTATCTCTATAACATTGTAGAACTTGAATACGTATAAATAGAAGGTCAAAGTCTGATTCATTTTGCAAATTCTACTAATCTGTATATGAGCTCAAATATTTTTTGTTATTCTTTACTTTACATTCTCTGTTATTAATTTGTATTGCAACCCTCTGAATTAATATCCTTACAATACATGTTTATGGTGGGATATTCATGTTTGTAAATGAAATAGTTCAAATATTGTATACATTTTAGAAAACATCTTAAATAAGTCATTGGTATAAAACTTCCGTTTCACAATTTCTCATAAACCGTGCTGATCAGAATTTTCAGAGCAACTGCAGATCAGATGAAGAAAGCATACCTTGCAAAAGGAGAGAATGGAAAATTGAAATTAAAATATGAATGAATAAGTACTATAAATATGAATACTTTTGCATTATCAATAAGAGCTTATGGGAGTTGAAGTCAGAGTATATATATTATCGGTTATTTGATTAAGGGCACTTGGGCCCAAAACATGTGATTACAGCTTATGAATAAATTTTCCTGGTAGCACACTACCTTTGCAGCTGTTTCTCATTTCTAAATTTGGAGAGTATATATATTATGACTATTGATCATAATAGGGGTTTAGTGTACCTTTAATTTTCCTTTATCCTTCTGTCTAACATTCATAGCACTTTATCTTGCCTTTATAAGTAAGAGTATTACATGGAGCTCTTACTGGGACAGAACATCATCTGTAGATTTGTTTCTGATTTATTGATCCCTACCTGCAGAAGGCATGGAGACTTACTCAGCTGATAGGAAGACAACACACTACTCACTGGGAAAGCAATGTCATTTACCCTCCAGAAGAAAAGGAACTCTGAAATATTGCCATTTTTACATTGTTATCCCTGTAAGTTTAATTGCTAAACTAAGGACTAACCTGCAGGTGGACAGAATTTTCATATCATATGAAGAGAGTTTTACCCAGGTTTTATTTCATTTTACCTGCTGCAGTATATGACTATGAATATTGTATAATAATATTATTTCACGTTGGTTTCCATTTTATTTCATTTTTGAATTGAAAGCTAAGAATGTCATAAAATGCATCTTCTATAAATACAGAATTCTGTAACTGTGTTGTTAATTGGCATATTTATATTTTTCTGTAGCTGTAAAATGATTTTTTAACTTAGTGCCTGAGTTTATATTAAATATATTAAGCCATTCTAAATAATGAAGTGTTTATATAAAATAAATACCTGCTAGAGAAACACGGTAGGGGCCAAAATCGGATCTATGTAAAGATGCACAGCACATACCAGGATGCCTTTATTCATACTGTGTGCTTAAAAAAGAACAAATCCATCATCTTGAAATTTGACTTGTAGCTTGACATTAAAAATAATATGAGGAGAATTTTCAGTGGGCTAAGCATAAAACTAGTTCAAGTTGTGTCACTCTCAATTAATGTACTTAGGTGGCGTGCCCATTAAAATTCCCACATGTGGGTTTAGCTCGCTATGCAAATGGGGTCATTACCTGGAGAACTTAATTGGGAATGACACTGGGAGTATGAAATTCTCCTTTCAAAACAAATCTCATGTACACTTTTTACTATATATTTGATTGTCATATGTACACGACTTTGTTTTCCCTCACTAGGCAGATATTCGTTAATTAATTGGTGGCTTACCTTGCAAGAACGAGCAAAATGGCCCAGCTCAAAAATCACCTTATGCAAAATATTTACTGGAAATTATCAAAAAGGGCTGCTAGTATTTCTTTTATTTATCAATGCTCTTTCTACATGTTTATGCTACGTTTTCAATTCCTTAAAAAATGAATCACGTTTCAATATATTATTAATATATTTCTTTACTTAGAAATCACAATTACAGATGATATATATATATATATTAAAGGAGAAGATTTAGTATTGTGTTTAGAAGACAGGAAAGAATAATTCTTAAGATGTATACAGATCATTTCTATTCCATATTATCACAGTCCTGGGAGAAGCCATATTGTCTTCATGGAAAGAATAAGTCAGTTACCGACACTCTTTAACCGTTTTCATAGAACATTGTTATTGCATATTGCCTCAAAGACAGAAATAAAAAAACAAATGTGGAATTTGCATTTAGAGATAAGTGAATCAGATTCTCTTCTTAGCTCAACCCCCATATTTTGAATGTATAATTTTTATCTCCTTGTATTGAATTAAGGTGCAAATTAATCCAAATCTTACACAATTTAGAGAACATGTCTATGGTTAGCGTGAATCAATATTAACTAGACTGTGGCTTTATCAATAAAATATACAGTTCATGCATGGAAGGTAGAATTGAAAGAGTGTCAGAGTTTCCTTTATTTCACCTCATTTCTTCAGTCAAAGCATTCCTTTTTCTGCATGGATCTCTCCTGAGAAAGCTGTTAAGAGGGTTTTCCCAGTAACAGGCTAATGCCATAAGCCTTTGTCCCCATTACAGTAGTTGTAGTTGAAAGAGAGACTGGTTGCCTGCAGCAGAAAATGATGTCAGCAAATGTGTCCTAAGGATTCCTTCAGCCTTTTTCCAGCAATTTACTGCATTGATTTAAGCTCCTCATCAGGAAAACCTGCAATCAGACTTGCCTGTGGGGTGTTAGCCTTCTGTTTTAAATAACTTTGCTATATAATTGTGTTATAATATGCCAACCCTGGAGTGATGTATACAATAGTGAATTTGAATAGTTGCATTTTTGATTGTTATAATGTAGGTAAAATGTTAAACTGGCCACACACTATTTGATTAATTTAGCAGATTCAGTGAGAATTTTCTATATTCAAATGACTGTAGTAAAGATTGTTTGGGTATTTCTAGCACTTGGCAATTCTTTATATGGATTTATACCCAGCATAGTGTTCTTTGACTTTCCCGCGAGAAAGTCGGAAAGACCGGTACCGTTCTTTCCGATTTTAATAAATTTCGGCCTAAGATTATAGTAAAAACTGATAATTAGTTTTATTCCTTCCCCTTCTAAGAGGCAACAAAGCATTGATGATCTGGAACCTCATTTAGCTAACACTGTAGTTTGCAGTAAAAATCAATGAGGGTTGATTGAAGAAAGAAAATAGAGATGTGGGTCAAGCAAAATGCCTAGCTTCTCCTCTTCATTCCATACATGTGCAATTATATTTACAATCTTCCTAAAAAAGTGAATCATCAGGATGTGAATAGTAGGCCTAGTTTTGTTTGTAGGCACTAGCTATCTATAACTGAGTAGGAGGTTTGGGTCCAGTTAAATGGCTGCAAGCATGAGAATATTCTCAACTGAGAACATTCAGAAGTGGTCCTGCCATACACCACTCAGTTAGCCCCTGCTTGTATTCTTCACGAAACACCAGCTGGAGTTGCATCCCTTACTACTATACTAGCTCTGTAGCTGCAAACCTCTTACCTAGTTTACTTGCTTAATACTTTTGTAAGTCCCATATTACAATGCCATCTTGCTGCCGTCTTCTTCAGTGACTGTTAATTTTTCTGTGCCTAGACAGCCAATGGAGTTTCTTCATCTTCACTCTGTCAGCAGCCTGGGTCTATTGAATTCCTATAGTGTTGCTGTCAGGCGGGCACCAGTGAAGGAGGAGAAATATGAAGCAGCGGATGGCGTGCAGAAATGAACAGTGTCCATGGGCGGTATTTAATAAAGTCGGAAAGACTGGTACCGGTCTTTCCGACTTTATTGCGGTCCCGATTTCCAGATTATGGAAATCGGTATTTTTCGATTTCCAT
>JAKJJM010039933.1:0-13640 GCA_021901965.1 Pipa carvalhoi
GCTGTTGCAAAACTACAATTCCCATCATGCCTGGACAGCATGTCCAGGCATGATGGGAATTGTAGTTTTGCAACAGCTGGAGGGCCGCGAGTTTGAGAACCCTGACTTAAAGGATAAAAGATGGCTGCACCCACAAGAAATAAAAACAAATTTACAATAATAGGAATTAGGAATGCAACTTCAAAGGTAACAAGGGAATAACTTCCATGCCAGTCCATATGGGATTCTTTTTCATTACTGGCCCGTTAATGCTCAGATCAGTGTATTGTTGCATATTCCTGCATAGTCCTTAGGTAAAAGTTTGGTCAGAAAAGCAGCATATTACTCTTAATCTACTAAGGATTTTGTTCAAAGTACAGTACTTTCCTAGTTGTCTTTGTAGCAGCAAGAAATGACATGAGCTATTGGAGCTAGCGGAGAGATCATGGTCAGTCAATGGAACAAGACATGCAACTCATGAAGGTTTTTTAATCCAGCTCTCCTTATCTTTTAATCTCTGAATGACCTCCACCAATAAGCAGTCAATTCATTGGGGGTGTTGTTCTATAGCTAGACTGTTTTTATTCTGCTGTTTTTTTATATGTTGTCCATTACTTTCTGATATCAGCACAACAAATACTCTGGTTCTAAAAACACTTTTTTAAACCCATTTAACGGCAGGATTGCACATTCTCCAAGTTCATCAACCAATGCAATTAGACAGCTCACGCACGCAAAGCAGCAGCTGCTCACCATTTATACCATCATTTTGGTTTCCATCATGTCTTTAGAAAGGTCCTTTTGAAGGATTGGTGGTTCAGTACACAAGTCACTAATTGTGTTTTTTATTATTCAGGACTGTGCTTTTATTATATTTCCAATTCCCATTTAAGAAGAGAATGATGAGAAAGGAGCTTGCGCAGTGAGCTGAGTGTAGGAGAATGCGGCTCATTTAAAGTGTACAAAAGTGATCCCCCTTATAGCATTTGGATTCTTATTGTATCAGCACTGAGTCCCTAGAATTCTGGAGCTGATTTAAAGTTATTTTTGGGAGCTGCAGTTTACATATAGACTCTCTAAAAGATTTTGTATATATATAATTTCTTAATAATTTGTTTACACTGGTTAGAAGGTAAATTAGTGATTACCAAAGAGTAATTCCTTAATAGCCATCTGCCTAACAACAGTACTAGGCTGTGTGTATGACTGCACAGAACAGCAGTGCATGGAAATATGCAACATTAACCTTCCATATCTTTCTTAGGAAAAGCTATGTAACAAGAAGTCATTGTCAGCCTACAACTCCCTTGAACCTCTGTGGGTCGCACCCAATGGTAACCATTCACTTTCTGCTTGCCCCAAAACTAAGATCCCACAGGTAGTCTCCCACTTACAACTAGAAAATTGTTTATGAACCCTTTGTGTACCAGAATAGAATAATAGGTGCTAAAAACCGCTGCAATGCATTGGCCACTTCTGGAGATCATCCATGGGGGCCACTCTTGCACTCTTTTGGGCACTTCTGGGGATCATCCATAGGAGACACTACTGCACTGCATTGGGCACTGTCTGGCACTCTGCATTATAATGGACTTGTATGTATCATATCATGTATTTTGGGGTACAGCTGTCATACAGTATGTCTTGTTATGTGCATTTGTTACATTTTGGATTAATATTTTTTATGATATGGCAAAAAATGTGCATAAATGATATCTAGAACCTTTCCATTTAGTTTCTGCTACAGAAAACTCAGGTAGCAGTTTGTTAACTGGAAGATGAAACATTTTGCTAATGATCTAATGATCGGACTGTTTGCTTTACGCAAAGTCCTCCAAGCAAAATGGACTACAATTGTACATGTACATGGGATTTCTACAGAAATGAATGGGATGCTTTTGCATGCAAGCAGTCACACAAGATGACTTAGACAATATGTTAAGAATGTAAAAGGGTACAATGCCTTCTTGGAGAGACACAGAAGCGGCTTTAATCTGCACACGGTGCCCCAATTCAACAACAAGTAAAAACAAAACCATTACTTGCAGGAGCTGCCAGACAAGAAGCAGGGTGCCTGCAAGGAGCAGTCTCCACGCCACAGAACAATCAGCGAAAAATACAAGAGGTCCAGCACATCCTGGCTTAATAAAAGGCTTTATTATCAAAAGGCCCCAAGAGCACAGAAAATCTTACGCATTTTGCGCTTGCAATTAGCTCTTAATAATAGACAAGGCTTCCTTTTAGGGTGGTATTTGCCACCCTATGCCACCCCGGTAGATCCATCCATGCAAGGAGACATATTAAACCTGTGCGCCAAGTCGCTGAGGTACACATACAGTACAGTTCAGGGGCTGAAATGTCTCTTTACATAACACCATATTTAATACAAGAGATCCCTCCACTCTGTAACACCCAAATATCTTTACATTTTGTCATTATCCTTTATTTAGAAGGTAATACCGGGAATGTTCAGCTCTCAGGCTGGCAGCACCTGATTTATTAGAAACCTGTTTGGTATCTTGGGATCTGACTCAATACTCTGGTTGTGTAGTTTAGGGAGCAATAAATGGGCGGAGCCAATAGTCTGTGAGGCAATAACAAGAAGTCTATAGCGTGACACAATAATGTATATAAGCAGGAAGGCGGCTGATATTTTAATATAAATTTAATTAAACCCATTGACAAGCTCGTTCTGACTTGTTCAAATATTTGCCTGCATAACAAGAACAAACACAGCCCGCGTCTCCACAGAAAATGTTTTCCGCAGTCTGCGCATGCGCACGTGTCCTTCACCTCGGCGCATGCGTGAATTATAATGGAAAGAACACTGGGTTACCCTCAACTGTTGGGCGTGGCCTGAGTGATGATTGACATGTTGTTGTGATCTAAGACCGGTTTGTCCCGGTACAGAGCAGTCATAGAAATGTGGCCCTCAGGAGCGGGGGACCCGGGACCTTGTGTTCCCCAGCAATGGGACCGAGGGTAAGGCGCTCGGTGGGGTCGTACGTGTTTACTTTTATGTCGCTTTGTGACAGTACTCACAAAAGTGCTGAATTTGTACACAAGCACATGTTTTAGGATGTGTGTGGGGGATTGTATACTTGTACCCGTGTGTCAGTACAGATGTATGTGTGTAGTCTCTGTATGTTAATTTCTGTGCATTCTGTAGTTTTCATTTTGTATTCTGTCATTTTGTGATGTGTATTTTGTGAATCTCAGTATAATTTGTTATTTTGTGGGTTATTCTGTCATTTTGTGAAGCTTAGTATAATCTATTATTTTGTGGCTTACTCTGTCATTTTGTGATGTGAATCTCAGTATAATTTGTTATTTTGTGGGTTATTCTGTCATTTTGTGAATTTTAGTATAATCCATTATTTTGTTGTTATTCTGTCATTTTGTGATGTGTATGTTGTGAATCTTAGAATAATTTGTTGTTTTGTGGGTGCAGTTTCTGAACTAGCAATTAGTTCATCTATATGTGCTAGTGCGTAGATAGTATAGTTATGTGTGCACATGGCCGCCGTCAGGGCATTATTGCCCGGAGTCTTATAAGGGGCCCGCGATCTATGACACATTTAGGGGACCAATTTATTATAAGAAAAGTTCGAAGTGGGGCCCAGACATTTTGGCTGTATGGGGCCCCAAAATTCCTGATGGCGGCCCTGTGTGTGCATCCTTGCTATTTAGTGTAATTCATATAGGAATACACCCCACTGTAATTGTTTCTGTATTGATGCATTTTGTGATTTTGCCTACGAACGCCGTAAAAGTAGGAATCTTTTTATGTTATTGCTGGTATAGTTTAATTTTGTGTCTGGTATTATGTATTTGTAGTTTACTTCTTGTTTAAATAATTTAATGTTGTGCTCATTAATGTCCACGTAGTAGGAATTTCTGTGCTGTACTTTTTATGTATTCCTGTTCAAATCATTTTGTGTCAGCAATGTATGTATATTGATACACAACATGTATTTGTACCTTGTGTATTTATTGCTGGTTTGTTGTGTAGGAGTGTCGGAAAACTGTGGTTTTGTGTGTTGCAGAACTTAGCTTTTGTGGGCAGTGGTGCAAACATTGTTGTCTTGTTTGCCTTTATTGCTTTCATAGTGTCATTTTGTATGCATAAGTGCCTGGAAAATGTAGTTGTGTATGATTATTGCCAAGATAGGGGAGCAGTACCCTCCCAGACATTTTTCATGCCACTGTGCATATTTTGTGTTTGGGGTGTGGGTTTGTAATATTATTAAATACATTTATATTTACACTGTGGTGATTTACCCTTTCATTCACTACTGTGTGCAATTTACTTTTTCTTCATAATTGGTTCTGCTATAAGTCCAGTTTATTTTATACCCAAACTAAAAGTTTTGTATTTTACCGTGTGTGGGAATTATCCACACATTTAAAAAAATACTTTTTGTAATGTATTTTGACAGACCATATGTATAGTTAGTGTTTGTGCATACTAACTTATATAGTATAGGATAAACAGACATTTGATTCCTTTAACTAGCATTTCTTGCACTGATGCTTATTGTTGCCTTAGAGACCGTGATTCTTGTGCATGTGTATTTTAAATGGTGGCATCTGTAACTTTATGTGTTCTGCTGAAAGTGTATGTGATATTTTGGTTGAAAATGACTTTTTTGTTGCGAAAAGTTTCTACCCTTTCACCAATTTTTGTGATGAAAACTCGGGGCGAAATGGTCGAAAATGTAATTTTCGACCTATCCACCTGTTTTCATGGTGTTAAATGGCCAAAAAGTGGCAAAAAAGTCAAAAAAATTGTTTTCGACTTTAGTAAATTTTGCTAGATTAACACGAGCGCATTATACGAATCCCTATGGAACTTACCTTGTTCCGGCCTCACGAGCACATAACGCAAGTACGCGTGAACGCTTGCCATCACATTTTTGCCTGCGTATGCACGCTGTGCGAAGAATGCGGTCAGATAGGAGGAGCCAAGAACGCCGAGGGAGCATTCCCACGATGTCTGGTAAGTACAATAGAAAAGCGCGTCTAGAATATACGCCGGACTGAAATATGCGGTGTATTTTCTAGATGCACTTTTCTAAATACGCAGTGCATAAAAGCGCTCGTGTGAACCTAGCCTAAGTTTTGTGCTTAAATGCATTAGGGTGGTTGATAAGGGACAGGAAAAGGGAGTCTGTAAACACCATCAGGAGATGGCTTGTTCTTTCTTTTCCCAGGGATAGACACTTATTGTTTGGTTAAATGGTAAAGGAAACTTCATCGGAAGTCTAACTTTTAATATTATGTAACAGAGTCTTCAGCTGTCAGTAAATTATATAACTAAATTCCATTTGTATACAATTTTCATTAAAAGAAAATAATATTTCATTTTGTGCAAACCAGTTTACTATAAGCAAATTTTGCAGCTGGCCTTTCAGATAGATATTGTTATACAGTCATCCTCCTCTTTAAACTCTTGATAGAATGTAAGGCTAGATTTACTATTTATCTTTTTATAATTTTGTTATTTGTGTGACTGAAACTAGATTGTAAGCTCCACGGGGCAGGGACTGAAGTAAATGATGAATCTGTGTAAAGTGCTGCATAATATATCAGCGCTACATAAATGCAATACCATTTTATCTTCTGTTTTAGTTCCAGTCCGTTTCTTAAGCCACTCTTAACTCTGCTAGGGACTCAAACTGTAGCAGTCGGTAGTACACTGCTTCGTACACTGCAAGATGTAAAATGCTTAGTGTGCCATGATTGCCCTTTAATATTTGTTTGCGTTAGGACAGGATGTTATTTTTTTCAGTAGTATTTGTACTTTTGGACTATGCGCTCAGCGACGTTATCAAGCATTCCCAGCTACTGTATGAAGATTTGTAGTACAGTTTGTTCCATGCGGTTTCTACCTTTTGAAGACAGTGCCTACCTTTACTGAACTATTGTATCCTCTGTGATTAATTGAGTAAAGTTTGCCAGCCTTAAGTGACCACTAAAAACTAGTCATTAGTATTTCTGATCTAGTTCCATTAGAAAAATGATCGTCATGGATTTTTATCCTGGTAGTTGGTTCCCTCTACCCTGATTGTATTTTAAGTGTGCAATGTGAAGGTTTACCTCCGCTAGGCGCTATTGGGCAGAGCTCGTTGGCCATGCTGATTTTAAAGGCAGGTACAGCTGTGGAATTGTATCTCTGCTGTTTTTGGATCACCTCTTCTTACACTGTCTGCCGCACATTTTGAGAAGCAGGATCACTGTTTTCCTTTGCAGTATTTGCACCAGTGTACAGCAATAGTAAAGAATTTCCCACTGGTGGATAGATGCATGCCCAGAACATTAAAGTGATAACTCCTAGCTTTCTGTTAACAATTGCCTATTAACGTATGGACAATGAATTCTGTGTATAGGTTATCTCTGTGTGGTTTCTAACAGTACGAAATGGATCACTATGGATCACTATAGAGGCTCCTGCCACTGTATTTTCAGAGCTGTGTATATATTCTAAAAGTGGTTCCATGAAATGCCGTGCATCTAAGTGAATGTGAGTTATCTTTGAGTTTGAGACAGCCGCCTATGACCTGTACAATTCCGCTGTCATTCAGTCACACTATTTTTGTGTGTGTTTGTATCTTGCAGGCTCCCTGGGGAAGTCATCTGTTGTCACCTGTCGACCAAGAGAATGGAGATTTGAGTCCTCCTTCATCCAGCACCAGGTGGAGTCAGCCTCACCTTTAAATGTCATCACTGCTGCTTTTATGGAAGATATTATTGTTACATGCTTTTTTGCACTACTAGAATCTCACTAGACCAATCTTGTTTATCAGTGCCCAGTAGAATGCCACGCCTGCCTCGGGTGGGGGGGAAGGAGATAAGCAAGTGAGGGAGGAGGGGTGGTGGATGGTGTAGGCTTGGTTTGGAGTTGTTTAGTTAATATATGTTATATAGTGTTTATTTTGCCTGTTACCCTTTCCTTCCCCATTTTCTTTGTTCACATTACCCCATATTTTACTTGTATTATTTTTTTTTCCTTTCTTACCCCCTTCCCCCTCCCCCTACACTACTCATTATGCCCCACTTGTTCCCGCTTTTCTAGGTATGGCTGCAGAGGAACCCAGCTCGTCCCCAGGTGGGATCACCCCCCTGCAGCAGATTCTGGCCTCTGGTACTGGAGCTCTCCTCACCTCCCTTTTTGGTATGACAGATGGAGATTGGATACCTGGAGGGTAGGATAGATGCAGTCTTTATGGTACCTGTCTGATTTTCTCTTTCTTCATCTATACATTTGCAGTCACCCCTCTGGACGTTGTGAAGATCAGACTGCAGGCACAGCGGAAGCCCTTTTCTAAAGGTAAAACATGTCTGAAACCAGTTTCTCCTCCTCTCTCTCTGCTTTCAAGCCCCTACTGCCAAATTTCTTTGCCTTTAGTAGTAAGCCTAATCTAATGTGGGGTGGCACAGGGGGATTCGTCTTTTATTTAGCTGTGGATGCTAGTGCTGATTGTTATTGCACAAACCTTGTATTAAAGGGCATAGCGTTGGGTCATCTGCCAGAAACAAAAATGCTTGTGTATGTCAGATATTCCTTCCTATCTATAGATACTGATATATGCGTTACTTTAAAGTACCTAAGTATGCTGCTCTATTTCCATAATCTTTTCCTGTTGTGTTGCAGTGTTGTCTGTAAAGTCTCTTCCCCGGGCACCCCCCATGCGTCACCCTAAATGTGAGTACACAGCTCCCCTGAAATGATGCATTTACTTTGCATATAGAGGTCATTGATCATTCACTGTTCCATACTGATCCACCATACCATTTCCAATCATGCAATAAGGCTGCATGTCTCTTCCTCATTTAGAATGTGTGTTTCTAACTGTTATGTAATGTAGTCTGTGTCATCATCAGTTTAACGATCACCTGCATGTCACTCCCTCCTACTGAAACAGACACCGGCTATGTTCCTTTCTGTTATACAATGTGTAAATGTCACTGAATATACAGGGAAACAGAATGTAATCTTATCCCACCCATTGTACACTGACCCTGTTTCTTGCCTTATGTAACTTCCCCTTATCTGTATAACTGCATGGTCTTCCTTCTTGTGTACATGAATGCAATATGTTACTTCTCTCGTGTTCAGTTTTAGTAAAGTGAGACTAATCCTAGCAACTTCCCCTTAAATCCACTAAATGGGGATGATACTTGTGACTTGACTATGGGGCATGACTCCCTTCCCAACCATACATTTTATGTGCGGGGTCTGACAATGGGACATTCCTCCTCCCGCACTCACTGATAATGCAGTCCATGCACCCTGCTCCATACACACACTCTGGGACATGCATACTCATTGTCACCCCTTCTTTGCAGAAACATTTTGAAAATATTTGGCTAATATTTGAAAAGAGGTTCTAGTACATAGTTTTTCTGGTATTCAGGAGGTTATCTCTCTTTCAAGCACATATAACTGAATTAGATCCTCTCCATGTGTGTTGATTGCTTTTTACCGCACCCTCCATTAATTATGGGCTGAATTCCCTTTAACATATTTTTAACCTTTCTCTGTTTTTGTTTTGTATATGTCTGTCTTTCCCTCCTCCATCTTCTTAACTTTCCCTCTCTACATCTCACTCCAGGGCGCTGTTTTCTCTATTGTAATGGCTTGATGGATCATCTTTTCATGTGTCAGCATGCCACCGTCTGCAGCACCTGGTACCGCGCACCCATGTACTTCAATGGCACACTGGTAAGATGGGCAATAAGAGCAGAGTTGGTGGCAGAATGAACAAAAGGGATTATTGGGAGCAATAAGACAGGAAGGAAAGAGATTTGGCAGGAGCAAAAAGTAAATTTAGAGTTTCCTATTTACCAAGTGGCTTATTCATTAAAGTGAGAATTCGACTGTAAAAGTTCATTCTCATCACTTTGTGTCGCTACGCTCCAATATTCTTTACTCCTTATTCCCTTAGCAACGAAGCGAGTCAGATGCCTTCTCTTGTATAGCACAGCTTAGTCAGTTGGACAATAACAGCCCCCTTCCATCAACCCCCTAATTTGCCACTTTGATCTGGCAAAAGTAAAACTGGCCCATTTTTACTTTGACCAATTTGCTACTGCAACAAATTTTGATGCTTTGAATTACCTGTGCTTGAAAAGTGATGCAGAGAACTCCGTAAGTCTGCGACTGTCTTTAGTGTCTGAATTGGTCATGAATTCGCTGTATCGCACAGTGAATATGCTAAGATGGTAAAGTGGCGAATGAATGTGAATTCTGACCTTTACACGGTTGTTTGGCTTGTCCTGAATAAGGTCTCAAGTCCAGTCTTGTTTACTTTTCCCTATATAAACCTTGCACGCGGTAGCAGATTAAAGGCTCCTTACTTATCTAGTTTGCTGACCTGTTCTGTGCCTTTTTTTTTTCAATTTCTTACCTCTTTCTTCTCTTTTTGCCTTTCCACAATAGGATGCGTTTGTGAAAATCACAAGGCACGAGGGTTTAACATCTCTGTGGAGCGGGTTGCCCCCTACATTGTGAGTATGGGGAAGGGGACCCTGATAGTGGCTAAACCAAAGAATGTGTAGAAATGGATAAAATGGGGTGTAGTTTGCAGAAAGTGGCAAAATCTTTATTTTGTTTTTTAATTCCTGCAAGTCCTATTCCCTCTTAACTTCTCCATTATGCAAAGGATCTGTTTAGGTGAGTTTCTTGTGGAAAGAGAGAGGCTAAACATTAGTATCATAAAATACGGTGCAAAAGTGAGCTGAATCTCCTTCATAATTAACATTTCACTTGGGACAGTGTTCACTTTCAGTACCCATTTAGCCTGCTTCGTTAGAGGTGCTTTGGAATGCTGGGATTTGGTTAGAAATTAGTAGCGAACCATCACCTGTTAATTACACACGCTTTTCCTTACAGAGTTATGGCCGTACCCGCTACCATTATATATTTCACTTGCTATGATCAGCTGCGGGATTTCATCAACTACGGTTTTGGTTACCATGGCAGTCACATTCCACTCATAGCTGGAGCTGCTGCACGATGTAAGCTCATTTAGCATTATTCTTTTCATTGTTGGGATTTTGGTACCTGTTGATGACTATTTATGTTTTTTTTTCTCCTCTCCCAGTGGGAGCAGTTACAGTTATAAGTCCACTGGAGCTGATCCGTACTAAGATGCAGTCTCAACAACTCTCCTACATGGAATTGGGTGCCTCTCTGCGGTCTGCTGTTTCTCAGGATGGCTGGCTGTCTCTCTGGAAAGGATGGGGACCTACTGTGCTAAGAGACGTTCCATTCTCAGGTGAAGTAAATAGTGTGTGATACACTGTACACTTCTATTGCTCTATAAATTGTCCCATAGCCCCGCTATTGTTACAGGGTGTCTTTTTGTTATACTGATGCTCTGATAGTCCTTGTTACTCATTACACTTTAATTTGGTCCCTTTGGCTACTCCATTATACAAATTAAACCTAATTTTAAATCCTTTTACCCGTGCTTATAATTCATCCACTTGACAACTTCCTATTTAAACCCTACATTTGTTCTTATCAATTTTCCTCCAATGTCATTTGCGTCACATTGCCCTTTCCCTAAAACTCCTGCTTCTGTTGACTCCTACTGATCTGTGAATCCAGCAATATGATCTGTGTATCCCACTATATATCTCTACCTATCGCTCATTATATGCGTTGACCACTCACGATTTCTTTAAAGTCTGTTTTCTGTCTTTGCAGCTTTATACTGGTTTAATTATGAGCTCATCAAGGGGAAGTTGAACAAGACCAAGTTAGCTGTGGAGAACCCCTTTTTGGTCAGCTTCACTGCGGGTGCTGTTTCTGGAGCTGTAAGTACCGACCCCTGTCTTTGAGCTTCCACATCTTTCAAGTATTCCTTAATTGTAATGACAGTTCATTTTGCATATCACGTGTAAAGGTGAAGTTAACTTGCCTCACTAATTTCCGAGTTCTGCACTGTTCTCCATCAGTAATTCCCTCAGCATAGATCATTCTTAGTTTCTTTTACATATATTTGAGCTCAGGGTGTTTCTTCCTTCAACTCCTTTTCTCTAGTATCACCCTGTGCTCCATCCAGAAGGTAGGGCCAATTTTAGAAAGAATAGGGCCTCCGCTAAAAATGAAAGTAGGGCCCCGTCTGTCGGTATCTCCCATTCCAGCTCTTTCAATCCCTCCTCTGTATTTTAAGGTGGCTGCAATCCTCACTCTGCCATTTGATGTTGTGAAAACCCAGAGACAGATTGAGCTGGGAAACTTGGAACTAGGTGAGCTGTTTGTCTTTAATACAGGAATTAGAATGCAAAGAACGGGCGACAGATTACATGAACATATTATTTTAGTCTGATTATCAGCCATACAGTGACCCAAGGATATTTTGTTATTCGCACCAAATGGTACTGGAGTTCCTGCCTCATGGGAGGGTTAAATGAGTTCAGTGTAAGGCTGGGTTCACACGAGCGTATGATGTGCGGCGCATCATACGCTCGAGGAACCCAGCCTCAAAACGCCGCTCGGCTCTGCCCCGTAGACTTACCTTGTTCCTGGCCGCACGCTGGGAAAATGCGTCAGCGAGCGTACGGCCGGCGTTCGCGCGTGCATGCGCACGCACGATACGTTTGTCTGTCCGGAACAAGGTAAGTTCCATAGGACAGAGCGGCGCTGCGTTTTCTTATCTTCACACGAGCGTATAATGCGCTGCACATCATATGCTCGTGTGAACCCAGCCTAAGGCTTGTCAGTATTGGCAAAGTGTTGAATTCTGTGTTGATTAACATATCAATTAAACTGATCTGCATTGTGTATTTACTCCCTTTTCTAACCAATTCATTTTTTTTCTTTTAGGTTTAACTAGGCATCAGAGGTCCTCCACCTGGGGAGCCATGCGTAAGATTCAAGCAGAATTTGGAACCAGAGGACTGTTTGCAGGTGAGAAGTTCCCCCGTGAGAACATTCTATTTTCTCATGCTTCCTTTATTAACTCTCCCTTTCATTTCTTTGGCAGGATTCCTTCCACGTGTTATTAAAGTGGCTCCTGCCTGCGCAATAATGATCAGTTCCTATGAGTTTGGGAAGAACTTCTTTCAGCAACGAAACTTAGAGAAACTGCAGAATATATGAAAAGGAAGATCTCAAAGCAAAAAACCAACAAATATATACCCGTCATTAACAGCACAACCTTTACAGCAGAATAAGCTAAGGAAGAACAAGACTCTCTGAAGCAGGACTTTCAAATGAATATTTCTAGGAGACATCTTACTAAAATCTTATCAGGTTAATGGGAGGTTAATGGGGTTGTATAACCTCTGTTTTACCTGCAGCACCCTGTATCCCTATTTAGCCATGACTCATTTTTCAATAGCATGCATTACACAACGGCACTTACGGCAATATGTTACTGCTGCAGATAGATTACTGGCAGCGATGTTGTATTCTTGGGTTTATTGAAAAATAATTCATGACTAAGTGGTGAAATAAAAGAACTGCAAGCATCTAAATATTTTTTTCAGAATTCCCCAATCCAACCTGTTTAAGTAAAGAAGAATTGCTATGTTAGTTGATAAATCTATTTTATAAAAATGGGGCTTGGCTGTTCAGCCAGTGATTATAGCAAAATGGCGATTGCCTGAAATTCTATTTTACCTTTTTTTCCATATTTTGACCTGTTTGTTTGTACTTTTTAATTTAGTTTAGAGCAGTGATCTTCATCGTATGGTTCTTTAGCTGTGCTGAACTACGTTACCTGGCATCTCAATGATGCAGGTTAAAGATCATTGGTCTAGAGTATGCCTACGCTCATCTTTCAGACTGTAATGTTTGTATGAGATGTAGAACAAAGCTGCCACAACTTCTAACATAGCAAGGGATCTGTTGTATACATATTGTCTGGATCCAAATTAAGTGATATCATACATTTAGTGGTGCTCTTGGGCAGGCTGGGGGGGCACAAAAATCTTTTCGTGGACCACAACTGGACAGCTCTCATCTAAAACTGTAAGCTAACCATTAATCATTTCCATTTAATGAATGTCCAAATCTTCTGAAGTTCCTTTATGTAAATCAGATGATGAATATGCAGAATCCATCCATCAGCTGCTTGAATTAAGACAATCGGAAGATGATATTAAGGTTTAGATCTGAAAACCCTATTGTACAGAGGTGTGGATGGAACTTCCAAGCCCATGACGTAAGGCAAATCATAGCAACAGACTCAGATCTGAAATCATACAACAAGCAACTCGTAATTAAAGTTGGAGACTTCAAGACCTAGAGAGGTCAAACTCTTTGTGTTACAGGACATTGCACATTGTAGTAGATACCTACGTAGACTATTGAGAAAGGACTCAAATAAAAATGTGTATGAGAAACCTTTAAGACTTATCTTATATCCTCATCATTGAAGTTCACCATGTTACTTTACCAATGCCAGAGGTGGAAAAGAAGTCTCTAAATGTCATGCAGACATGGGCTCTACACCTGACTAGATGAGCTACCTGCATGTTCAATTGTCCTACAAAGTGCCTACACCCTATTCTGAATTGAAACTCCCAGTTTTGTGTTAAGGGGGTGGGATTGTTGAGGTGTTAAAAAAGGTCAAGTCTGTTTTCTTTCTGCTCATCAATAATACATTTGACGTGTGTCGGGGAGGGGTTGTATGTTTTTTTTTTTT
>JAKJJM010039935.1:0-15698 GCA_021901965.1 Pipa carvalhoi
AGGCCGAAGGGCATCACAAGGTACTCATAGTGGCCAGATCTGGTATTAAATGCTGTCTTCCATTCATCACCACTACGAATTCGAATCAGATTGTATGCACCTCTTAAATTCAATTTTGTGAAGATGGTGGCCCCACGAAGACTAAGCGCTGCCATGTGATTTGGCTGCCGCTGACATCATCTGTGATGTCAGCGGCCCCTGATTGGCTAAGGCCAACCAGGAAGCGCTGGGGAGAGATGAGTCTCCCCAGCGGCTGCTGTATTCAGCAGCTTAATATAATAAGCGGCGCTCGCATGGAAGCGCCGCTCGTTACATTTAATAGAAGAAAGGAGGTATTCGAAATTTCGAGTTTATTCAAAATTTCGAGTTAAAAACTCGAAATTTCGAATGAAAAACTCGAAATTCCTAAATCGAAAATGGCATTTTCGATTTTACTAAATTTCGCCCATAGTCTCAGAGAACCATCTTTCTTAGCGTCAAAGAAAAACCCCGCTCCAGCGGGAGACTTTGATTCACGAATGAACCCTCATGCGAGGTTTTCTTTAATATATTGATCCATGACTTTGGATTCGGGTTCGGATAGTGGGTAGGTTCGACCTCTTGGAGGTAAAAAATTACTGGCAGCCCCTGAGTCAATGAAAGCCTGAGAGCAGAAGAAGTTATTTTCCCAGGAAAGTTTCACAGGAAGAAGAAACCAATGAGAATGTACACTTGGGGGTACAGAAAGGATTATCTGAGTTGTTTTACAGTGATTTCTTTTTGATTTCTACCTTGATTTTGTTTACATGCACTGGATGCACTGGCTTGTCCACATCTTAAGGGAGCGTGGAGTACTTGATTTTGCTTTTCAGCTTGTCTCTCAGAAATTCAGCAGTCAATTTCAATCGCCAGATGTACCAGATCATCAAACAATTCTGGAGTCTTTACTTGAGATAGCTCATCCTTAATTTCATCAGACAGCCCCAACCAAAAATGGCATTTCTGAGCAGAATCATTCCAATCTGTGTCTGCCAGCCACCTGCGAAATTCAGGGAGGACTCAAAAGAGAAACTCCTTGCTCAGGCAAAGTCCTAGTAAAACTGGCAGCCTTATATACTAGAAACTTTGCTGGGATTGGTTGAGCTCAAACACTCTGAAAGGCTTAAGATTGGTTGATTTTCAATCCCAGGTAGAAACAAGGCAAGTATAGAAGAAAACCAATATAGAATAGAGCAATGCAAACACCATATTCCCTCTAGTGGCAAAGACTGCAAGGCTGCTGCCTACGACCGTGGAGATCCAAGTTCAAGACCAGCACCTTACAATATGAATGAGAAAACATTTTCAATAAGTCAACAAAGCAAGAAAAGCAAACTTCTGCTATACAGATATGTGTTCAATATGTAATAAAACATGATTATCATACAGAAGGGTTAGGCATTACAAAACAATACAGGGACCTCTAGCTTCTACAGTAGAACCCATGCACCATCTGGAAGTTAGTTATTTATTAGGGGTCAGGAGGACAGTAACACCAATTAATGAATGCATTTTTAGTTACAATACATTGAATCTGTGCTTCCAAAAATTCTAAGTTGTGCCTATAAAGTAGGAGATTTAGCTATTTAGCTTAATAAACTGGGCTTTCAGTCACACTTCCTGAATATATATTCGCCTGCTTTAGGGTAGTGAAAACCCATTATTCCCTCTGGACATGACCCTACAACATAGCCACAATCCAATTACTTTTCTTGTCAACGAACATTGGCTATGTTGATATTGCTATTAAATGGAATGGGAACTGCATTGAAAACAGAGCAAAGTATGCCAGTTTTTAGTGGATCATTTTTTTATTTGTATTTATTATTTTATATAGCACTGATATATTATGCAGCGCTTTACAGAGATTCATCATTCACTTCAGTCCCTGCCCTGTGGAGCTTACAATCTAATTTCTGTATTCAGTCACACACAATTAACCTGTGTAGTATGTATTTTGGATTGTGGGAGGAAACCAGAGTCCCCTGGAGGAAACCCAAGCAAGTATGAGGAGAACATATAAACCAGGGTGGAATTGAACCAAAAACCAAGGGCTGCAAGGCAGCAGTAGTAACCATTGAGCTACCACACTGCCCATTCTTATTCAATATTGTCATTTTTTTTATTCGCTGCTATAAAAATCAGTTGAATCAAAAAGTGTAGTGAAAAAAAATGAGGGCGAAATATGGCAAAACACATCAAAGCACAACAAACAGGTCTAAATTACCTTTAGAAATTTTCCTTTAAAGTTGCTTCAATAAGCTAAAACCTTCGGCAGCTGGAAGGTATGTGCTAGCAGTTCCATTGCTGCAAGCATTGCTATTGTATAATTAGGTAGCAGATTGTTTTCTACTAATGTGTTGCATCTGGATTCATTTATAAATTTGGTGGAGCCTGCTTAATACAACACCTTTAGTAGTAAATTAGACATAATATGATATTGAGAAGAGAAGTCTTTACTACAGTTGTTTACAGAGCCCAACAGTTCAAATGCATAAGGTCTTGCAGGATAGTTTGATCAATGTAGAATGCAATGATCTGAATGTTCGAATTCAACATGAATTATGGAGGTGGGAACACTATAATTAGATCTATAATAATGCATATGTTTGATTTATCAAGCAAATGGCTTTGATTCATTTATCAAAAATATCACATTTACATAATGGAAAACAGATGAAATGTAGTGATTTCAAATCATTTATCAACTGTGTCTAAAGTGATTCAGTATTCAATAATGTCATCTCTTAAAATCTAATCATGCACACAGCAGTTACTTCTTTTACTTCTAATCCAAAACCCAACAGCAATTCAAAAGTGCTTAAAATATTGAAAGTACTTATTTACTTATTCAATTGCAGTAATAATATTACTAATAAAATAGATTCGTTTTCCAATAAGAATAGTTTTTTGATACACTCCGCCCAGAGTCTACCAGTTCCAACTCAGCAGTGAAGAAGTAAATCATAATTACTTTGCACAAAGGTGCTCTTCCCATCCTGTACCTAACACAGCTGCACTTTCAAAGTTTTATCTGTGTTCAGTAAAGATCAGAATCATTGCCATAAGTTTTGTTCTACAATGTAATGAAAAGCCACTCATGCCAAGTTAACTGATCTATCCTTGGAACATATTGTAGGAAAGTGTTATGTGCCAAGTTTGGCTTGTAGGAGTTTTTTTTTTTTATAACAATGAGTTGAAAATGGGGGTGTGAGGGATACCAGGAAGATCAAGGATGCTCACTGAAAATGCCTTCATACATAAACAAGAACTATGGCACCTGGCTCCGTTGCCAAGCAGAAGAGAAGCAGATGCTTTTGAGGGTTGCTTTGAAGGGTGCTTTTCAGAAGCAATATTGCCACAATAGAAAAGAAAACTACTAACGGGTATTAGCTTTGCTAATCAAAATAATGCAATTGTTCACCTTTTTTTTTTACCATAGTGCATTACTATTTTTAATCAGTTTTTAACTGGGCACCCAGTTGGCTTTCACCCATTTCTTTTTGCAATTTATTTCAAGTGGTTACAGAAATTGAATGGGGTGCAGTAACATATTTAAAAATATAAATTCTAATTTAGACAGTACTGAGATTTTGTTTCAAAAAATGTTTGCTATTTCCAGCAAAAAATCAGCCACATTGTTATGTTAATAAGCATGACCTTTTAATTACTTTCATTTATTTTGTGCTTGTGTATATTAGACTTTAGATAGATATTTACATAGAATGTCCCTCAGAGAGCAAACAGTAACAATAATGGAATAATTCGGGAACTTTCTATGTACTTCATTTTGTTATGCTGTTCCTAACTAATCAATTAGAAGAGACAGAAGTCAGACTGTCTCCAAGAATATTGGCAAACACATTTGAAGGTGGCTGCACAGTTACAGGAGAATAATTATAATTTCAAAGCATCATGGGCAGCACTGCTCAACCAGGACTGCAATTTACAGGCTCAAAGGGACTTCCAGGCCAACTAAAAAAATGTATTGAGTGCAAAATGGTTTCCAGCATAGCCACTTTCTGTTTCCTTGGTGATGAGCAAAGCTGAGTAGGAAAATCTCCTGAAGATTTCTACATGATCCGTAAAACATGGGAAAGTAGTTTCTTTACATTAAAAGGAGAATCTTATTTGTATATCAGGGTGTGTTGCAAGCATTTCTGAATTCATAGCTTTCCTTTTCTGCAGATGCAAATTCATATATTTTGGCCATATTGGTTTTGTAGGTACACTCAGTTAATCATAATTGGATGTTGCATTAAACCATTTGGTTCCTACATTATGTTTTATTTCAGTAGCCAGTCACAATATTTGATGCTATTTACCAATTTACATCTCAACAGTTGGTTTTCTTCTGTACACATTTTTTTCATTTATACAAACCCTATTCCTGAAAACCTTGACTTTTAAGGGTATTTAACAGAAAACAGCCCAAAAAAAGATATTTGATAGTTTACCTTATCAACTTCTTGATTTTTTTGTAAATCTATGCTAATTTTACATTTTTTGAAAAGTGTTTTCACTTGAATGACTGTAAAGATGAACACATCACAGAGATTAACCACCAAATTTAGTATCTGTCCCTATGGAGATAACAATCCAATTTCCCTGTACATTCACACACACACAACTAGTAAAACTCCAATCAACTTGGAAAGTATGTTTTTGGTCTGTTGGAGAAAGCGAGAGCACACATATGAAACAACACACACAATAAGAGACTGATGATCCTTTTTCCCTATCTTTCATCTATTAGGATTCAGGCATTTTAAAATTAGTACCTTTTTTATGTTTTGGCTTTTATTGGATTTGACAAATCCCGAGCTTTCACTTAGTGCAACACTGCTCATTACTATAGTGCTTCCTGCTCCTCTAGTATGCTGCCTTGCAATGTGGAGCTTGTGTCACACCATGGGAGATGAGATTAGATAATAATGGAGTACTTTGTCCAGCAAACAAGACATCACACTAACTGCTCTTGTAAGACTTCTGTGCAGATGCACTTAATCATGAGCTGGAAAATACACCGACACATCAGTATGTAAAGGGGAGGTCTCATTACAGGGTTAAATGCCTTGCACATGTATAAAATGCTAGCTTACTGTTACACTGTTGCAAAGACATGCAACAGTTAAAACAGTACAAATTACTCTTTATTCAACATATATTACTTGCACATTTGAGAAAAGCAATTTGATTAAAAAAAAACAAAAACTTTTCTCTGTATCTGTTATTTTATGGTTGTTATTCCCTATATCAGTTACTGGCTGCATAATAGTTAAAAGAAAAAGGATTTTAGCTAATATCTCCAAAAACAAAAAACACTCAAGGAGGAGTTTAAGCCTATAGGGATTCTTGACTCTAGGTAAAATCTTCATTTTATCTTCTGTTGTAATAATAGATTAAGCTTTTTTCAATCCCTTTGTGGTAACGTGACTTTATGTATGCCTTGTGCTGAGAGAAAATAAATATCTGAATTGACACAAGAAAAGTGACATGCAACTGAACTAGTTATCTTCTTATTCCTAGTATCATTAATATGTCCCCGTATGCATAGCCTATATATTGCATGGCTTTAATTTGACCTGGATTTCTGTACTTCTGTTTTTAGGGATTTATAATTTGGCAGTTGACATTTATAATACTTTTTGTCTCTAGCCATGTCTGATTCTTCGAGGGAAATTTCTAAAAAATCTAAAAGGTCTTTTAACCACTTAACATTGGAAAACAGTGTTTTTTTTTAATGTGTCAGTATCTCCTATTTAAAAAAGCTTTTATTGTCACTTTTAGCTGAATTTTTTTTTTTGTTTTCGTTCCAATAAAATAAACAGAAAGTTTTCTAAATATCCCCCCTTATGTGTCCGCTTTAAAGTTGGTAGGTGAAAGTGGGGAACCTAGAAATACATTCTTCTTTGCTACATAATTGTAACCATTTTCTACTAGTGTTTTCAAGAAAGAATCTAATTTTCATATGGGAAGATAATTTCCCATTAATTTGACCTTTATCTACTGTCAGTTTCAAATCTTGGAGTCAGTGTGATGTCATATTTGCTGTAATAAAGAGCTCCAGTTTTATTTCATCTACTGTGGTCTCTGATTCTGCTACCTGTGACTAGTATCAATAGTGAAGCACCTGTAGGAAAAACACACAAACACAGGGAGATATTCAGGGTGTTATTCTGTAAACTCCAAATTTGCCCTTCTGAATTCACTGATAGCGAACTCCCATTATAAAGTCGCGACCGCGACAATTCTTCCATTATAAAATCGAGACCGCAACAATTTTTTAGACGCACTCGCGATTTTATAATGAGAGTTCGTTATCAGTGAATTCGGAAGGGCAAATTCGAGTTTATGGAATAAACCCCTCAAACTCCATGCTCATGGTGTCTGAGGTAGAATCAAACCCATGACTCCAGTGCTGCTAGGCAACCACTAAGACAGCATAATGAACTGCCTCTCTTGTTTTTTTTCATGTTCTCCTTCAGACAAACCTTTGTTACCATTTTGCTACCAGTGCATTTTCTACATTGTTTCAGTTTCTCTATACTAGCTAAGAAAAGGCTGGTAAAGCTTCAGGGGAAGGCAACTACAATATAGAGAAAAATTATGATACATACTGGAAGAGTAACTACATACTATACAATTTATAGATAATAAGTTGCATATGCTTCTGAACCATGTAAAACAGAGCTGTTTATCTTCTCCTGCCTAGAGTTCCAGTGATTTATTATATCAAAATGATTTCCTATTAAACTATTATACTGGTTGATGTTAAAGATATTTGATACATTAATTGTCCCATTTACCCATAATGCTTATGTATGGAATTACAGATGCAGATGGCATCATTCCATATTAAATTAAAAAACACATTTCTGTAGTATGTAAACTAATGATATTTATTAATGATGTTTAGCAGTTTTATTAATTTGGGGCTAAGGACTTGCTTTATAATTAGATGGTTAGCTTTAACTAGTCACATGCCAGATTTGGACTGGCTTGGGGATGTCTCACCAGGAGGCCCCTTTGTGCATGATATCGGTTGGCAAGGGAGAAGATGGTCTTCCCTGTTAAGGCAAGCCTCCCTAGTAGGCCGCTCGGTGCACTGGGGCCTGCCAGAAGGGCGCTGTATATATACACCATCTTTTCTACTTTTTATATTATTGGGATATGTTGGTGTGCGGGAACTCCATTTCTCTACAGTGGATATCTCTACATTGTATGTATGTATGTATGTATGTATGTATGTATATATATATATATATATATATATATATACATATACAGAGAGAGAGAGAGAGAGAGAGAGAGATAGAATGAATCTCCATATATAAAACACTACAATAAATTTAACAATGGGGTTAATGACTGGGTCACTTTTGCTAGCATATATGTGATATAGTGATTTTCCAGCTAATTAATCTCTATAGGCCTCATCTAACAATTGATTATATATACTCTCAGCCCAGGGCATGTGCTCACCATGCTGAAGGATATATGTTGGCAAAATTGTACCCAAATTACAGTTTAGTTGGAAGCGAGAATCAATTACAGTACATTTTATAAAATCAGGAAATATATGGCTAATGTTACGTTTGTTAGAGACAAGTACATCTCATTTTAAAACAAGCAGCTGTTAATGGCAAAACATTAGCATTATGGTAAAATCAAAGTAGTTGCCTTTAGCAACATGAATATCGTATTTGTTCCCTAGCAATATTAATGTCCCATAACACATCTAAATAATAAAATCCTATAAAGAAAATGTTGATCATCGTCAGTCAGCCATGTCATGTTCCGAATCATTCTGTCACAAATGTTTATTTTGTAGCATGCAAATAGGAGGTGTAATATTTTTTCGCTTTAAATATTACATATCTATTATTGGGTAATGTAGGGTTTATAACAGAGGATAAAAACAGACTACATGTAAATATAACAAACTGAATTATCTTTATATTTTCTGCTAAAGCTGAAGGTAAAAGAAAACAATAAATATATTTTGGACCTTATTGTCTAAAGTCCAAATTCACCTGTTGAATTTGAGTCGCATCCCCAAAATAGTTGCAAATTTACTTCTCCTTAGTCTTGAAGCATTGGATAGACTTGGCAAACAAGTGGACAGTGATGAACGCTGTCAGGTGCATTGTATGGTGTCAGTCAAATAGAAGTAGGATGTGAATTCATGTGAATTGATATGAATTTCCCCAATGAAGTGCAGTGACGTCATCCTCACTATATCACACTAACTGTACATAAGTGAATAATACATCTACTTTTATATCACCTTGTCCCTGATTCATGTTGTCATTTGATTGCAGTCACCATTGTCACTTTTGAATGGGTAGCCTTAGGCCACACCAGAGTCCTGCCATCAACCACCCAATTCACCATTCTGATGTTGCAAAGTCAAATGGGCAGTACACCTGCTAAAATTGGCCCCATCAACAGACTCCATCATTTGCTGAATATTCTAAGTACCTGTGCATGAGCATGCAAAGTAAGATTGTGACTATTGTGGTCACCCAAATTAGATGCATATTCGCCACATTGCAGAGGTAGCTGAATATGCAAACGTAGGAAATTGGCGATCAAATGGGGATTCAAAAATCCAGTGGGTCTGGCATGCCCGCTGCCCTCACAGTCAATTGGAATCCCCCCCCCCCCATAGGGCCTAATTAACACTAATGATATAATATATTGTAAGAGTCCTATATTAGGTCATGGAGACAGGTTTAATTTTCTTCCTATACAGAAATAGCTGCTTGTAAGATTTTTCTAACTCCTGTGTTTTATTTACTTACATTTACATGTTTTCTTTTGTTGCCCTCTGATGGGTTTACTTGTTAGGATTTTAGAGCACCCTTTCATAAGTAGAGGGTGTAGCATGTTTTCATTTTGTGCGACTCTGAGACTAGAAGGAACCTAGTGTAATACCTGATCCTGGGAAGTACAGGGAGTGTGATCCCTCAAAAAAGATACCCCCTCAAGAAAGGGAAAAGGTTCTGTTAATCTAAGTGAAGTGTAAGTTAAACTTGGACTGAATGGAACTGTAAGTGAAGTGTAATGGGGCAAAGACACAAATTGTAGTGTATATACAGCCCAGTTTAAGGTGACAAAGGAGCCTAAAATATGTTCATTTAAAATAGACGGACACCCCACAGATGTACTGTTGGACCAGGACCTGGGGGAGGGGGCTCTTGTGCTGATCCTGCAACTGTTTGTGTATATAATCTCTGTGAATATATGTCACCTTAGAACATTGCCAAATGGCCATGGGACCCAAAATATTTTCTTATACAAGGAGTGTAATTTGCTACCCAAAGAGAATCATAATATAACAGTGACTTCAATAACCAATGGTACAAAATAGTAGGTGAATAAATAATACCTACTGCCTTCAATTCCATAATTATCTGTGGAATCAAACACTGCAGTATCCATTCAAGCTCCCTTTTTACTCACAGCTCCATAATTACAGCTTCTGTAGCACAAGCAGCCTAGGAAAGAAGGAACCGTTGTTAACTGTACAGACCCTTATGAAACCCAGGCCATCTAATAATATATACAGAAGATACAGCCTCACCAAGATAATGGAATGTGAATAATGCTTAATAAATTATTCAAGAATCCAAAAGATTTAAATAAATCTGGAAAAAGTTATAACCAATTTTGTAGTTGCATTAATATATTGCTTTCTTCAGAAAACACAGTAGTCCCAATTCTTGTTTTATATTTGTATATATACTGATGAGAAAAACACGAATAAACTGACAGGAAGAAAGTCCTATGACACCCAATATATGAATCTGATTTTAAAAAAGGAATTGACAAAAATAAAATTGAAGATCATTGTAAGTAGAGATGCCATAAATGAGCAAGACCACTAAGATTATGTTGAATTTTTAAATAAAGAATTTGGCACTAATAAGGAGAGAATCTCGCTGTAGAGACTAGAACTTTTCAGAAATCTTGATAAATGGCCTAGGAGGTATCTCTGCTTGTTCAAATCTTGAACAACCACCATCTTGATGATCATAGCTGGGAACCTTTCCTCAGCCCAGAGCTGCAAATCAGTGGCTTGGAGTGGGGCTTAATGATCCAATTGGCATCATTTTGGGGTTGGGTCAGATTGCCAGGAAGCTGATGGGGGTGTCTTTGGGACCTAAAGGGGAATTTGGCCAGCAGGGTGTGGTGTTTGGAAGGGGTGGGGCTTCCTTCACTTCATGTATTTCCAGAGAACTTGAGCGTTTTCCCCGGAGACCCGGTGTTTGCTTTGCAAACAATATCATTAGACTTTATGTAATTTGTATGGCTACACTCTGTCCACAAAACACGTTAATGCTATCTAGTACCGCATGTACAGTACACTACATATAGTTTATTTATATAAGCTGTACACAGATGTTGCTATTGTGAAGAATGGATTTTAAATTCACTTTAAAATCAATTTAACACAAAGGAAATTATTTCAAAGCTGAAAGCACAGTATGTACTTACAGGTATGTTTTCTTATTAAAAGGAGAGCAGTGGGAAATGTTTCTGGTATATTTTTTTTCCATAATACTCACTAGTCTAACTCCAGAAATTAAAACAATCACACACTGTGATTTATAGGGAAAGCATAAATAAATTAGTTTAATCCACTGTCGTTATTACAGGCTTTTTGATAAATAATAAATTTTTCCAGCCTTTTGATTCTGTGTGGGATAATTATAAAAGTTATAAAAATATTTCTACTTGGTAAAAGTGGTGAAATATTGGCAATATATTGAAATTGACATTTTCAACAATTTATAAAGCTATTATTTTCACTGAAGCACTCGCTTGATTAAGATTGGCAATCTTAGGCCATTTTCTTTGGTCATTTTGTCACACTTGGATGAGTTTTTCATCTGAAAATACCATTGTTATCAATATCAGAATGCAATAGAGGGGGAACCCCATGAAAAACAGTGCAGTGTGGCAATTTCAACAGATCAATATTGTTTGATATTGTTCTCTTTAAAAATTTCAATTTTTTTATCAGTCCTTAATAAATTTGAACCTAAAAGTTCAGTGGGTTTAAAACTAGCCGGAAAAAGCCACAAAAAGCAACAAAACAAAGTGAAAACTTTAAAATGACCTTTATAAATGACCCCAAAAAAGTCTAGATAAATTAGGGAAAACTAGATTTAGCAGATGTTTTCAATTTAAGCTAACAAAATATTTTGATACTTATAAACAACCTTCACTTTTTTTCTCATACAGATTACTTGATGCTTTGTTTTTTAAACCCCTAATCTTTTTTCTTAGAATCAGTACATTTCTTCTCTAAAAACAGATTTAGCACATAATTGGAATTTGTGATAACAATAAAACAATTTGAAATAATAAACTGTATTTATACACTGTTTACCCTGTCCATATTTTTTAGTATCTCTGTGCACTCATAAATATCTTCTGTATCATATTTATTTGTTTTGGGACAAAATTTATGACTTGGTGCCAACTTGGCTACAATGACAGATTACAGTAATAAACTGCATGTATGTATGAACATTATTTCAAAGTAGAAAATACAAAGTGTAAATTATTAATAACATATTTGTGTTTAAATGGAATAAAAAAGCTTAGTGTTTTCAATAAGAAAATGGTTAAATAGCTAATGAAATACCACAGCTGATTAACCAGAAACAATGTAGAATTATTTTAAGAGTTTATTTTAATTGTTAAAATACTGTAAGGGAGCAATGCTGCTGTAGGCCCTTGCTATCTCGGGAAGGGTCAGCGCATCATAAAACTGGCAAAAATAGAGTTTATTTTATGCTGCTACATGGAAAACATACTTACACCATAGTACAATGACAATGAGATAGCAGAAAATAAATGCTGGATTCATTGAATCTGGAGGGGGTAGCATTTCCCGGTGTATGTCTTCTACCTTGGCTTTCTAAATTTGGATTAGAGCTTTTCATATAATGGACTTACAATTGATTTAAACTATAGAGGGGGAGACAGTGGTGTTAATAGAAGCAAGTGGGCCCTACAGCATGTCTTGGAACTGGAACCCTTTGCCTTCCTGCCAAAAACCTCATGCCCCTACTTACCTCCATTTTTTTAATACCATATTTATTTCATGATAACTTTGACCCTTTGTATTATTTACTGGCCACTGAATAGTGCTATTTTGTGCCCTCTAAGACAGTGGCCCCCAATCTTTTGCAGTCGATAGACTAGTTAAAGTTACGCTCCCGCTATATTTTTCACAGACTAGTGCTGGGCTCCATGATGGTGACACACACCCTGAGCACACATCACCATCGTGCAGCACTGTGGACCGATTTGTGGACTGGTGTAAAATTATCTTTGTGGGCCCCAGTGTGATTGGTGCTGCTACATTCCTTGCACACATGCCCTGAGTGAGGGAAAATTATTTTTGGACTTAAATTTAAGTCCCTAGGAAAATAATCATATTAAATGCCATTTTGTGTGTGTTATATTATTATATAGCATTACTGTCTAATGCTAAATACCTGAAAATCACCCTCCAAAATCAGTATCATTTACTTCCTGGTTAATTCCATATAATATAAAGCTGTTAGTCAATGATTTGATGGCATCCCAAAAGGAACAGTCTATCTCAGAGCAGCAGTGGTATAAAGCTTAGGTTTTTAGGTTTTTATTGAAAACTCTTATAAAATATAAAGCTTAGGATGAGAGAGAAGTGGGAAGTGAGTATTCTGCTTCAGCCTACATGTTCCACAATACCTTCCTCTGATTGGCTGAAGGGTTGACAGTGGATCACTCCCCCTCCAGAGATCTGCTAGCAGGAAAAAAAAATGTTTAAGGTAAAAAATTATTTGTTTTCTCTCTTTTCTATTTCATTATTTATTTTGCTAATGCTGTTTGTCAAAATCTCATTTACATCTACATTTCATACATTTAATTTTATCAAACAGCTGCTTCTGCAAGCTTAACTGTTCTTATGAAGGTTTTTTTGTTATTAGGGGTTTTACATACTTTTCATTTAAATCAAGAGGCTGGATTTCTTTTTATCAAACGATCCCGACCTTAAATGGGTGAATAATATGTGTTTTAGATTTGAAGTCAAAATCTAAAATAAAAAAAAATTATAAAATGGCAAGATCAGCTATGCTTCATCTGAAACGCTTATTTCTATTTACAGGGAAGCCTATAAATAAAATATAGCCCATCAGTGGTGAAAGCCATCATTCCCCCAAACAATCTAGGTCTGAACTTTAATGAAATAATCATAATTCATAAGTAATCATTTTTTGAGGGGGATAATACATAGTATATTACATTTAATTTTTCAATCCACAATGAAAAATTTGAGTAATCTTGATTTAAGACTTCCTTGAGAGGTCAGGAAGTAAGTGTTACTAAAAAAAAAAAAAAGACAGAGGGTAGTGTTAGATGAGGATCCTCTGCTGCTTTTTAATTATCTTGATTAACAGTATTCACATCTATCATAAGTTTCAGAGGGTTATTCTCTAAAGTGAGAATTTGACTGTCAAATTCACAAACAGCAGATTCCGATAGTAAATCCGTGACTGCGACAATTCTTCCATTATAAAAGTCACGAACGTGACAATTTTAAAAGTACTAGCTTTGACAACATTTCTTTTGTAAAGTCGCGACTGCGACAATATTCTCATTAAAAGTTGCAACTGCGAAAGTAGCAGTCTATTGCGACGTCTCTTGATGGCGAATTCACACCTTTACACAACAATACGGACTTTAGAGAATAACCCCCTTAGAGTTTGTTTTCCTAAATGTTGAAGGACATAAACATACACAAATTTCTCAAAATGGAGTTGCTGCAATACAATTAATGTAGTTTAATTTTCAAGTGGAAATATAGGTTTTAAATAATTTCTCCCAAGTGACTCTGTTACTACAAACAGATTTCCTAGGTGTACTGGTTACCATAGTTACCAGTACAAGGCAAGTAACATAAATTAATAAGTAACTACAAGATATGCTTCTTATAAAACAGTGCAGTGCTTATTCACATTTGATGTTATTTTTTTAAATAGGTAAATGAAAATACAAATACTGTTTAGCCAGGATTCACAATTATGGTTTTTATTATTACTTTAGACTTACAAGCCATAAAATGTATACTAAAATGCAATTTTCAGTTTGATTTGTATAAGCCTTTTGATGTGGGATCCATTGCCATTTTGATTTTGTTGCCATGGGCAACAACATCAACTTGCTTTTACCCTTTTCTGCATTGGTATTTATAATCTGTCCTTCTAATCTCTGGAGAATTTGGATATAAAAAAGCATAAAAACAATCAATGAATTGCACAGAAATGTACAGTTTTAAGATAAATGTTTCTTAAAATCTTTCTTAGTTATTAGTAATTTCAAATGCTTATTTTTTCATTTATTTGATGAAATATATCCACAGTGATTTTCAATCCAACCTAGAAAAAAAGATGAAAGAGCTAATATATTGTGAATGCAGCTGGACACTATTCCATATAAATACATTAAAATGCAAAGTGGATATCATAGTTGGTGTGGCTCTCAGTAACAGCAGCAGCTCCGTGACAGCCTATGCGCGGTGAAGACTGCCTCAGTGCAGAGAAGCTAGAGGACAGAAGAAGCTGGGAGTGCATCTCTGGAGCTTACTATAAGGTATTTATTTAATATATCGTTTTTTTTTTTAAAGCTTTAGTTCTTCTTTAATAAGTCTGTCTGGCAGCCTAAACCAGGTGAAAAAAAAATGGTCTCATTGGATGTTATAAATATTTATATCAGCGATATCAATATTTTAGCTCGATTTTGCAAGCATTAAAATGGTCAAAAATATTTTTGACTTTTATAAATATCCCCCTTAGTGTAATAGAAAGTAATAGTTTGTAATTTGTGTTTTTTTTTTCAGTGTATTTATTTTCATAGCTTTTTGTTTAGAACTTTATATTCTTGTTTACAGCTTTTGCCTTGTTTACATTTAAATGGTCTTCAGCTTACTAGGGTCCATTAACCTAGCAAACAGCAGCTAAGTTAAGCCCAGCCTGGAAGAGAAAGATAAATAATGTAATATAATTTTATATAAAAATAAACAATATAAGATTAATGAGTTTTCTGGTTGCCAAGTGTCAGTGACCTTCATCAATAAAAAAGAGTAAGCAAAAAAATTATACAAAACAAAGTCAATTACTCAAAAACCTCAAAAAGTAAAAAAAAAAATATCTTCGGCAATTTACTACAAATTGATACTAATTTGAATCATGCTTAACTTCTACCATGTAAAAAGAGCTTCCAGTCCTAATAAATCTTTATTCTTAAGGTGAAACAATTAGATTATCAAGCTTTCCTGTAGTGGTTCAGAATGATTAGACAAAATATAAAAAATTTTATTAAAATATAATAAATTAACTTGTGTTATGAATGAGTTCATATGAACAATAGATCAACATGAGTGCTATATCTTATGGAAAATTTGCCTTTGCACCATCAAAAGAAATGGAAATGTTTCAACTCAAATAGAAACAAAAGATTGATAGATAGGAGAACAGAGAAATATAGATGATAGATAAGTAGACAGATAGACTGACATATATAGACAGCTAAATAACTAGATAGATAGAAGTGTTTGAATGATAGAGAGACAAATAGATAGATAGATAGATAGATAGATAGATAGATAGATAGATAGA
>JAKJJM010039938.1:0-14185 GCA_021901965.1 Pipa carvalhoi
CCCCCCCCCCCCCCCCCGCTCGGCACCCCCATCTGCTCGGTTGCCCGCCCTGCCCGCCCCTAGGAACGGCCCTGACTCTAGTGTATCTACTTTGAGGGCCTTATTAACTAAAGGGTGAATTGTCACTTATAGCTCTGAATTCGCATTTGATCGCCACTTCCCTATGTTCACTTATTGATCAAACTCTGCAGTGTGGCAATCATGTGTCTAATTCAGGTGGCTATGATAATCGTGAGTTTATGGAGCACTTTGCATCTGTCGCAGTCTTGAAATTAACAAGGCATTTGTGCTCTGAATTCACCTGTTTGACTTCACCGCATCCGAGTGGTGAATTGAGGTGTTGATAGCAGGGCTTCGGTGTGGCGACTGCATTCAAAATAACAGCGGCGACTGCAACTAAATTAGTCTACTATTTAACATGGTCTTGGGACAGAGAGAGACATAGAAACAGATGTATTATTCACTTATCATCATCACTATATCCCACTGTCTGTATATATCACTGCACTTCACTGGAGGAATTCACATCACTCTGCATGATTTCGCTTCCTACTTCTATTTGACTGACTTCGCCACACTGCGCATGCGACTACATCCAAAGCAGTCCGCCTGTTCAACAAATCCACAGCTTCATCGATAAGGATGAAAAAATAGTCGCAAATAAATTTGCGACTATTTTTGCGATGGACTCGAATTGTAGCGAAGTGAATTCAGACTTTAGCCAATAAGGACCTGACTCTTAAGCTAGTCACTTCCTCCCAAAGTTTATTAGCTCTGGGCCTGGGGTCTTCCACAGCATTGTTTTGCTCCCCCTACCCCAATGTGGTTCCCCAGCATGTGGAAGCATGATCTAACTGCTTAGAGTGATACATCCCAGAAGTGACAGAAACAAGGAACTGAGGATCCAGGGAGGAACAGCTGGAAGAGGTATCCCTTACTATTTCCTTTTAAACAGGACTCTACTTGTTTATGTGACTGAACAAGACATCCTCCTGTTATAAAGCTACGTTGGCCACACATGAAGCAATTTTTATGAAGATTCTTATAATGATCAGAATAATTTTGGTGGCCTATGAATTGCTAAAACAAATAAATCTTTTTTAAGTGATTTGACTTGCTCTGATCAGTGATGTGCTGTAACCGTACACACTTTGCACACCAACAAATGTTTGTGAGAACAATGCAAAACAGCACAACACTTACATTAGTGGCCTTCGTTTAAAATGATTTTTCGACAGATATCGTCTGCTGTTGTTGTAAAAATATAGTCATTTATCTTAAGTAGTTCTGACATTAAAACAAGTCATTTATTACTTAAAGCAACCATCACCCCACGTCCTGTTTAGAATCATCATTTTTAAACATGATTCATTTTCAGGATTTACTGACTGCCTCTGCATTCCTCCAACTGCCTCTGCACTCCTCCAACTGCCTCTGCATTCCTCCAACTGCCTCTGCACTCCTCCAACTGCCTCTGCATTCCTCCAACTGCCTCTGCATTCCTCCAATGAGTACATGGTTGACATGGGATTTGTAGGCATGCATTTTCTGAAACATTATTATATAGCAGCAAAGATTTTTCTAGGATACAATGACAAAACAAGAAGATAACTAAGCTTCTGTTTACAACTGATTCTACTTTGTGACTAAATACCTTGCACTGAATCATGGGAAATGTAGGCATTAAACATGATATCAGTGCCCTGTATAATTTAAAGTTAAACAAAAGAACAAAGAAAAGCTGAAAGAAAAATAAACGAGAAAAGCTGTTTCAGCCACAATGCTTTTCAAGTGATGAACCAGGTTTCAAGGTGTAAACTTACTTTATTAATAGTATTTTGACCGCAGTTTGTATTGTAAGTATATTGTACCTCCCTCTGTAATTATGAGTTCCATGTCCTGTATAAAAGCACTCTGCCAATGGCCCTGTATTTATATATGGTTATGGAACTCTTGGCTGACCATTAATATCCTACTAAATTACAGAGAGAGGTACATTTCCTTTAATATAAACTAGTAAGTAGTTAACTGTGCTATGATTGTCACTGTCAGAGAATAGCATATATATTTACTCATTCATTTACAATCTTGCTAAGGCTGCCATCTCACCCTTCACTGCTGTCACAGAGTTTTTAAAATTTGATCTTCTTGGACAGAGAGACAAAGGATCGCAAACCAAAACTGCACGCTTTTCATCCCAGCAGGAGTGAGAGGGATAAAGCTCAGTTTATTGGAATGATTATGCATCATCAAATCATTCCATTTATATATAAATGTTTCTTGGTGACGGTATAAACGTACCTTTCGGACACTGCTACCACAATGTGATTATATCAGATGTAATAGGATGTCTACCTTAAAGTTCATTTGGACTATGTTGTATAACAAGTACTGTTCTAAAGACCATTTGTAGTTGTCCTATATTGTTTATATTGTGTGTTTTTTTAATTAGTATCTTTCTGCACTGCATCCTTAGTCAGCCAGAAAAGCAGTTATTCCAAGGCTTGACCTTTAATTAATTTTCATTAATACCTCATAGTCTCTGTTCATGTCTATAATTAAAATCCTTAAAAGGGTGAATAGCATGCACCTCTCTGTAATAGAACGCTATTTATTGGGACACCATTGCAAAAAAAGTTCCACAGCATTTCTGATTTGTGCCTCTTTCTCAGGCTAATCAGTGTCTGATTGACACTAGCCAAAAGATCACTGTATAATTGTAAAAAGGAGAGGTTTGGGGGGGAAAAGCAAATCACTGGCTTATTTCATATAACTGACTGAAATGTAGCAGGTATCCAAAGTTCAACCACAAGCAGTCAGGATATTTTCCTAAAAATATATATTTTCATAAGGAGATTCAAATGATATAATGTAATGCCAAACTGGAAACCAGAATAAAAACTTTCCTGCAAAAACTAATGTCAAGTTTTAATAGGGTAACATCAACCAATCAGATATTTCCTTTCATTTTTCCAGCTATATTAGTCTAGTGAAAGGTATCTGTACCTATTAACCAATAGCTGTTATTGGTTAATAGAACTAATCAAATTTTCCACAGTTGATACATTCCTCTTATTGTATATTATACAATATTCACTTAACCCATTCCATGGAGAATCCTGTCCTCTCCCAGCTGTGTATGTGATCTACTCCCAATATCCCTGCTCTACAACTATCTTTTCTCCTAAAGGAACTTTGTCTTTCAGTTAAGAAATAGTCTTGGTGGCTGATCTCTAGATTCTTTGTGTGGGTATATTTGTGGTTAATCCACTGCACACAACACATTTTATTCCCTCTTATTCTTTAAGAATGAAAACTCTAGTGAGCAGGACCTTGTCACCTTATGGTGCGTTGTACAATCTTCTCCTGTCAGTAAATATATCATCTCTCTAATTGTTCAACACTGAAGAATATTTTGCAGCTAAATAAATAAAGGATAAGAAAAATACATTTCATAACTTCTGCTTTCAAAAAATTGACACCTATGCCGAAATGAAGTCACATACTTCTATAATCAATAGTGATGTGTGTCATATGATTCATTTCTACACTGATGTATAAAACCCTTCTGCAGGGGTTATGTCTGTATAGATTGGGGTGCCAAGGTATTTAAGTTTCGGCTTTTTGGATAGCCAAGTGAATGATTCACATTACGAACTGAACCAGACATTGTATTTATTTTCAAGTTACCTTATGGTGTGGGAGCAAATATAAAATTCCAAAGGCTTTAAGGCACAGAAGCCATTTTGATTTTGAATTAACGTTATGACAATTCCAAGTATTTCTTTGCCAATTCTTTATAAACAAAGCACATAAACTGGTCCTCAGCAACATGACAAAGCTAATGGATGCAAGCTGTTTCCACTTACAGTGGCATCAGTCATATTAGAAGTGTCAAAATAATGAACCTGTCCATTTATCCTAACGCTGTCAGGAATCCTGAATTTAAGGATGAAAAATTGGTCTTCTTCAGGTTTATGTCCAGGTAGGCTTGCTCATAAAATAACTTGCTTATAAAGTAACCTTAGCTGACAGTTTTTAATAAGCCCCACTGTGTTTACAGCAGTCGAATAGATGAACAGTCTTTCCTATAATTAGCAGGCGTAATTACACTCTCCAGTCTGTGTAATTGTTTACTTGTAAAATATGATATCATTGGGAGACATGCTACATGGGGTTTTGTTCACATCATAACTATATTTAAAGCAGTACTAGGTGAGTCACAGGCCTGCATGCTATTTTGTGGTCTCTACATCTTTGGGCAAAAGTCTTTCTTGCCACAGATGTGCGTCAGCTCCAAAGGCTGTATGTGTTTATCATGTATAAAATCAATTACATGAACACACACACACAAAGAAGCAGCCTTCTTGTTTATTACTTGATACAGCTGCCATTTCTGTCCTTGTACTTTCATTTTGCTGTTATCCCTTATCTAACATAGTGCATGATGGTATTGATAGTCCTCCTGCATTTCAGTGCTATGAGACTACAATCTATTAACAGAGAACTATAAGGACAATGACAGACATGGTGTTTAAAGTCGGCAACATAACGCCTACTAAATGCAGATTGATTCCAATGCACACATGTGGTTATACACATCTGTGCTTGGTAAAAAAAAAAAGTAATCTATAACCAATCAAAATAAATATATTTTAACATTTACTTTGACAAAGACAAAAGAAAGTTCACCAAGAGATTTTATGGAGCCAAGCCTCCCCATGAACCCAATATTTAAAAAAAAAATCCCTTTAGTAAGTTTCAGGCCCTGACCTGGATATAACTGATAATCTTTCACTTCCAGTGTTGTATTTCTATTTATATACTTAGTGGATAATATGACTGGCGTGCGCCCACAATGATTGCTTCCCACCCAGAACTAAACAAAGGAACAAGAAGTCAAATTTACATTCATGTTTTAGTTCTGCTTGCAGAGTCTGCCCAGCGTTGATATAGCTGTTTCTGTACTAGCTGTGTATGTCCGTATCACCTAGTTCCTTCACAAACAGGAACTCAATACCTACTGACTACAGTTAATTTCATTGATGTCCATCAGTTAATTCCTGTCTGGTTTACTAAAAGCCATAGCCAGCTGTTCATCACTGGGTTCATTTACACAAGCTTTTGTAGAGAAATAAAGTGAAACTAATCACACACTTAAAATGTATTAAATGTCCTGTTCTATACCAAGTAGCTAGTGTTGGGTCAGGCTTAGACACTGTGCACATGGCTGCATTCCTTCAATATTGGTATTGGATTGTATTTGTACAGTGCTGATAATTACACAGTGCTTTACAGAGATTCATCATTCACTTCACCCCGTGGAGCTTACAATCTAGTTTCTCTATCCAGTCACACACACGTATGTTTTTGGATTGTGGGAGGAAACCGGAGTGCCCGGTGGAAACCCACACAGGTGCAGAGAGAACATACAAACTCCATACAGATGAAGTCCAGGGTGGAATTGAACGCAGGATCTCAGCACTCCAAGGCAGCAGCGTTAGCCACTGAGCCACCACATTGCCCAATATGCTCTGCAACTTGCAATGTATTTCTTGTGCTGCCACCAGACATTACTTCTTTACCTAAGCACAGTGCTCATGCATGCACACAAGCGCTGTGCACTAGTAAGGAAGCATGGTAGGCACACTCCTCATTTAACCTGCTCTCTTGAGAATGTATCCGGAGCTCTGGTGACCTGCAGGCTGCAGCTGACAGTCTTAGGAGCTGCATGTGGGCCTGGACCATGTGTTTGAGACCTTTTTTCTTAAACTTATGTCCCACAAGCTCCTTATTGTCTGTGTCTAGAGACATATTTGGCCCACCATACAAGCTACTCGCTAGGGCCCAACTCAGAAAAGTTGAGGATCCTCTGGTGCGCCTGCTTGACTTTGTTTGTGGGTGTAACATAAGTAAATGGGAAGTGTCTACATGGATTTTTCTGCCATAATTAAAAGTCAACTTGAAAAATGAATACTGCAGCAGTACCCTTAGTTAAGTTTGCAGTACCACGGGTCTTTCAACTAACGCCTATCATTATGCTCATGGTGGGGCAATTAGCACATCAATAGTTGTCATTTTTAATAACTACCAGTTTTAAGGTTTCTGGCAAACCATACAGAGCAAACAAAACATCAGAAAACAGCTGTACTTGTACACACAAATATAATTATCTTTATTATTTGCATGAAATACAGGAACATCCCTAGACCTCTCACAATCTAAACCTTTAGCAACAATTAAAATAAGAAAATAAATAATTTAAATAATAAATAGAATAATAATAAATGCGCACTCTTCAAATCCATTCAATCATTCCACTCTGGAACTCTTAAAACTAATGTGTCTATGTAACCCCGAGCAATTATCCCATCTGATAGTTAACCAGTGTACTTAGTGTCATGAGTCGTTTGTAAGGAATGTGTAACATCATGCTTAGCCATTATTATTATATGAACCAGGAACTTCAAGGCATTAAATTGAGTCTAATTAGCCTCCATTACAATCCTCAGTGTGTGCCTATTGGAGCTCTAGAATCATGTAAATCTGGGTCATGTGAGCAGCCTCTAATCTTAGAAATTGTTGACCGCTAACTATAGCACTGTATTTGTAACCATCAAGCATGAAGGTTGCCAGTGGCAGGGGGCTCAGAATTAAAATAAAAACATTTTTCCATGAGGATCCATTAAACTGTATATATTAGTTTAATCTGCAAATCAAAATACTGTCATTGTCCCATTTAAGGTATCCTTTGTTGGCCACTGGGTTCCATTTATACATTATTATTAACACTGTTGAGATTTTAGAACTAATATTACAGAGCAGATAGCAGAGCAGAGGTGAAGCTAATTTTTTTTTTTTTTTGCACAAGTTTCAAATTAGACAGCATTGCTTTACATATGATACAGTGCCACAAAAACCCTTACCAACCTTCTACTAAGACTATAAAAGCAAACCAAGAGGCAAACAAGACCACCTGGATAGATTTACCTGTAGAACTCATATACCGATCACACTGTTGCTCTTTTGCTGAAAAGAACAAGCACAGTAGCAGTTTTTTGCTAATGCGCTTGCTATTTCTGTCAAAACTGAGAGGAATCGAAAGTGAAGAGGACCACAGTGGCTGTCAAGTGCAGAAGACATTGGCAGTGTAGAAGACAGCAGAGCAGCTAAGTGTGTGATTGGTTAGTATCTTCCCCATCCCCCTTGCAAATCACCCCTAGACTATACAAGTCTATTCTTCTCCTTTAATCTGCACCATTATGGCAAAGCAGGTAGCCCCAGCTCTCCAGTCCAACACTCTACATTTGGGTGAGTTACTTGTACTTTTTAAAATGCAAGTTACTTGGCATAGTGGGTATTTTGTAGGTAGTTTTGGCTTTTTTAATACTTTGTTGCAGGTTTGGCATTTTAACTCATTTGTTGCTGAATAAGGATATCTGTGCTGGCAGTTATCACTTATTAAGTATTTGTGAGAAATTTTTTACACATTTACCCTAATCTACAACCATTTCAAAATGAACCTGTTTCAATTATTTAAATAAATATTTAACTGGACAGTAGCCATATTCAGTTCACTGGTATCATTTTGAATGAAATAGATCACAAAAGCATGTATCTATTTTTTCCAAAGCAGGTATAAATGTGTTAATTCATTGTAAATGCAAATGAGAGAAGAGGAGGCTTCAGTGAAGAAAACACTGTTTATTGGGCCTTGGGCTATTTTGATGTTATGACCTCCCCCTTCACCCAATGGCTGATGGTTAGCGTTATTCTAATGCTGGGGTAGATAGAGGGGGAGGAGAGTGGAGGAAAGGACCACAGAGTGTAAAGAATTGCAGGAGTGCTGATGTGCAGCAAAGCTACTGTTGCTTCAGTGACCTGATTAGATGGAGTTGTAGAGCAGGGGTTCTCAAACCTGTCCTTAGGCCTCATCAACGGTGCATGTTTTCTGATATCCACACAGCAGCACATATGAATCCTTCAATATTTCCTATAACTTTAACAGCCCATCTTTGCTTCTGTGTGGATATCGATAAAACATGAAATGTTGATGAAGCCTCAGGACAGGTTTGAGAACCACTGCTGGAGAGGACTGGAGGAAGGAATAGAAGGACTGGGTGAAAGAGCTGAGTTTTGAAAGGAAAATGGCTGAGTAGGGAGGAGGAAAGGAGAATTGAAGGAGGTCTATGAATGGAAGGAGGCAGGGGTATATCAGATATCAAGGTAGAGTGTGCAGGCAACCAGTAATGCCATGTGGTGAGTGCTTTTGTTAACTACCAAGGGGGTCTGGGGTGCAGGTAGGCAATAGGCTGTGTCATTTGGACTGTAACTATATTTTGGGGGTTCAAGGAGCTTCTGGAAGTCAAGGCAGAATCTTCTGACTCCAAGGCAAAGAAAAAAGGAGCATTAAGCATGGTCATGTCACATGACACTGAGGAATCTGGTGTGAAACAGCATGGTGTGGTAGTTTGCCCTGTTGGACCTCCAGGAACCATGGAGGCTGGACTAAGGCCACAAAAATCCCTATTATAAGCCATAACTCTTAATGTCTCTTTTTGCAACCATCCTTAGTATAAGAAATTACATTCTATTGTTCCTGTAATGATGACTTGTGGCAGATGCTAGAGAGCGATGGACATTGAGGGGTTACCAGTTAAGGTTTGTACTTCCCAGTTTATTTGTTTTTTCCCCATGAACTGAGTACGAGATGTATGGAGAGCCTGTGGAAAAGCACTAGCTGCTGAGCCCTCTGATTCTTCTCTCTCTAAAAATAGCTATTGAAGAGTCCTCTTGACCCGGCAGACACCTGAACAGCACAAAGTGGAGCTGACTAATTGCTAAGGCTGTGGCTGGCTGTATCCATCTCTGTATGTCAAGCACTATTCCATAGGTAGCTTTGTATATTGTACATCCTAACTAGCACATGCGGCATGTATTCCTATGCAAATGGGATCTACTTATACTATCTGCATAGATTATAACGTTCACAAAACAATCAGTCTCTGTACTTAGCATTTCTACAGGAGATAGCATTGCTGGCTTATGTGCCTTGACTTGTTTTGTTCACATCTCTAGCACAACATAATATATTATATTTTGAAAAGAAACTGGATGAATGCAGTACTTATATTCACCCTTGGTGCAATGATATTTCAGCAGAAATAACACCCTCCCCCCATGTTTAATAAAAATATAATGTCATTTGCTGTTTAGCTGTGCTATCAGTGTTTTATGGTCCACAACATTTCCAGGTGCTGATGGAGAAAAACAGCCTTTGTGATAAAAGAAGTTGCTGGAAATTTCTAGTAGAACAGTCCATTTTATAGTCCAATTGTTTGAATTGCTAGGACAAACACAAATACTCCTTATATGAGCAGCCGTGTGTGACACGCAGTATGTGTATTTCTTATGGCAGGAGCTCACAGTAACATGAGTTTAAAATGGTCTACTCTTACAGGCAAATTTATCATAGCGAATGCACGTGGCAAAATTAATATTGATAATTTGCATAAGTTTACCCATAGTGTATCAAAATCAGTTGTGTGTAATCAGGTGAAAAGTAACAGTAGCATATTGTAACAAATCATAAATAAACATATTGTAGCAACAGTGATGTCATCTTCAGATGGATTTATTTAAAGGAGACAACGTCACCACAACTATCTTTTTCTATATTAATGGCAACATACTGGCAATAGGCAGGAATTATAGTAAGAAAGGGCAATGTCACCATTTTGATGAGTCTTGGTTGCTGGTGTTGTCTCTGGTGACTAGTCATATAAATTACAATTGTTTTTACATTCATTTCAATGGCAGACTATTCCTAGCTCACGCTGGTGCTTGGTAGCCACATCTTCTAAGCTTTTTAAGTTCAACGTTACCAAGCCCATCTGTAAGCCCCCCCAATTCACTTTCATTTGGCAAAGCCAAATCCATGTATCCATCAGTACAGCTTGGTGAATTGTTACTTTGACACATACTGCATAATCAAATTGTTGTCACATTTATGGAAGAAAATATTTTAAATGCTATGTAAATACCATGTCAGTGTAATGTAGGGTACTGTAAGACAATTCACCACATGGCAGAAAATATTCCTCTCTGCTGAATGCAAAGTTGGTGAAGTATCCAGTTGTCACAAGTTCACACATCTATGGGACAATTCACACTTTGACAATATGTATTATCAATGTGGGGTTGAATGGAGTCAGCACAAGGTTCTGAGCTTTACAAGCTTTTTTTATTACATATGTAAATGATCATACCTAATATACATAGTATACATGTAATCATACGTACATATACATGATCATATGTAAAATCCAGCAGTAACTGAGTATCTAAATGGAAATAAAGCCTTCAAAATAATAGAGCAGAAAGTACAAGAAACTTATCTTGCAGCTTTGTTGTGATAATGTATAGAATCTGCATCCAGTCTGACATTTATACTGACATTACCCATAACATGGACTGGCATCCCCCTCACATGCTGCAATACTAGGGGATCACCAGAGTTTGTCTGTCCTAATAAACTGATCTTTTCAGTGGGGTTTGTGAATCTGGATGGCATGGTGCTAATCTCTGCATAAAACTTCCATCTGCTTTTTCTTTTTCCTTTTTATAGCTACAAATAGTGGAACCAGTGCAAATCGCCATGTTAAACTACAGGCCTGTTTTCCCTGATATAGGACCCCATATGCATTACATATAATAGCACATCTACACAAAACAGACAAGCATGTAATATAGTTATTCTGTGCCAAACAAACTATTGGAGCATATTGAGCCCGTACGCAATTTCGTTTAAAGAACCAGTAAACATAGAAAAAGAAATTACTTATTTGGATAGGTATGCCAGTTCTTCCTATGCAGTCATTTAAAATGTCATGTTTAAAGTTGAATTCCTGATATTTATTCATTTGTGTTGCTTCTATTTTTGCCAGTCATAGTCAAATTGGGCTTTCTGGGAAACTTCATGAATATGTATTATCTAAAGTTCCATAGGAAAGAACAAGACTTGAAGTGGGTTTATTTATTTAACAGATAAGATGGCTGCAACCACAAAGTAGAAAAATCTCATTATAATTCAGATAAAAAAAGATACCGTTTTTACCCATACTATGTAGGAATAGAAACAATACTTTTTCTGGAATTACTGGTCCTTTAATACATACAGGAAAGGACAGGCACAATCACCACCACAGTAAAGTATTTTCTAAGAGTGCACATTGAATTTCTGTGTCCTGTGCTTCTGGGCCTGATTTTAAAGATGCAGTTACAGGAGAATACCCCAAGTCTCATTTAGTGAAAATCTCCCCTTTACTATCAGATACAAAAGACTCACAATAATCCATTATTTCTCTAGATTCCACGTTTTCACGAAACACCTTTAATATGACGTATATTGTTTTTCAATCATTTTCCATCATGTACATGGAACATTCTAATTATTTAGCTCTTTGTTTTAGCATTTATATAGTGTAAAATTGCAAAGCCCTTATCTTTGGCCCCCGTATTATAAATTCTGACCGTGACCCTTTTTGATTTCGTAGGTAATTCTATAAGTTTAAGGAGTCTAGCAAACCCAGATAATAATAAAGGGGAAGCCACGGTACCTTTTTTAGTAAGAATTCCAGTCTTGTTGGAGGGAAATGTTATAATCCTCAAGGATGTATTTTCTACAGGATAAAAGCAGCTAGAGGGTCCTACGAAGCAGAAAGAGCAGGCAGCAGGAAAGTGACTAAGTTAGGATCCCTGTAAAGTCCTGGTACCACCCTCCCCCTTCTTACTGAATACCACTAATGTGATAGGGACAGCTGAGTGGACACAAGTCATTGCTATAAATATCCCCACCAACTCATGATTGAGAGGAGAGGGGGAACAAGAGGGAAGATATTTTGACAGTACGGCACAACATGATTTTTATCAGTGCTTGTTTGGGTATTGAGGGAGGCAGAAAAGACAAATCATCCCAGTGCATTTGTGGAGTATAATTATTTGTCTGACTACAGCTCCCTATTCAATAAAAATTCTTTTTTTTTTACCAGGTTTAAATTAATATTCTTACACATGCTAAAAACGATGTTTATGCTCTTTATAAAGTACAGAGTGAAAACATCAGTTTTATATATATATATATATGCTTGTGTGTAGTTTTTAAATTAATCTAAGGTAGGATAGAGTGGTCGTATTTGTCCACAGATGCAAAAAAAAGGAGTATTAAAATACATATTTATATATATATATAAACAGAGAGAGAGAGAGAATTTTTTTTCTATTGAAACCCTGCAATAAATGAAATATGTGACATTCTCTACATCAACAATTCATAGAAAGAATGTGTCAGAAGCAGCTGTATTTCACAATATGTCAGTTGGTTATTGTCCATCAGCCACAATGTCATGTAAAAGAACAGAATGAGTACTTCTTTCACTATAACATAAAGCAGACTTTCTTCTCTCTGGTCCTTAAATACACCTAGCAGCTTATGTTCGGGTTGTTATGCTCCAATAGCCGGGAAACCTCCACTCCTTATTCTCTAAACAATATATATTCCCATAGCAAAGAAATCAACAGTGTCCGACGCCATCACTTGCGTAGGGCGGCATAGTCAGACAGAGAGTAGGAACCCTGTCAACAGCCCCATAATATACTACTTTGATATGGTGAATTAAAACTGGCCAATGTAACAAATACACCTTTACTTTAACAGGCTCAAACACTTGATGAATAACTGATATAAAGATCTCCAAAAATCTGTGACTGTTTTATGCATCCGAACTAGTCATAAGAGTTTGAGGAGTACCTGAATATGGGGAAGTGGTGAATTCATGTGAATTTGAACCCTTATGTGGCTATTTAGACTGTCATGACTAAGCCCCATGATGCTGGGCTGTTGAAGTTGGTAGTGTTAAGCTCCAATCTATATTTAACTGTTCAACAATGGCTGAGCCGAGTCCAGTCTATCAACAATTCCGTCTATGCCACAGGTTTTTATTTTCTGATTTGCATGGATATGTTTGAAAATAAGACAAAAACAGAGTTTCTGTTAAAGTAACACAGCTACTGCTTATTAATTATACAATAAACTATGCATTAAAGGAGCGCACGACATGGAGGATATTTATAAAAGTTGAAAAGGTTTTTTGACCATTTAATCCTGGAGAAACAGTGTTATTTTATTATGCTGATATTGCCTGTTTAAAAAAAGATGAAATTTCAATGTCAAGAGTCACTTTTTGATGCCTTTTTTTTTTAAATTGAAAAGGTGTTTTTGATCCTATAAATATCAACCGAAAGTGTTATCATTTTCCCCCCATGAGCCTTACTTTTATATAATACATTTATTGCATTGTGTGACATTTTACCATTAACACTAGTAATCCACAAGAGTAAGTGTTGTGGAGTGCTCTTCTTTATTGGAAGGCATATTTTTATGCACACACATATAATATCTAATCTAATCTGTCTGTCTGTCTGTCTGTCTGTCTGTAACTGTTGGTAAGTTAACAGTTTCTTTAACTTAGTGGTGTCAAACTCATTTTCATCATGGCTTATGGCTGCCTTGAAAGGGCCAATGATAAAAGGATGATCTGGTAACACCATGCCTTTAAAACTTTAAGGGGGTCATTCCGGTAGGTCCGAATTTTCCATCCCGAATTCACTTATAGCGAACTCCCATTATAAAGTCGTGACTGTGACTAAAAAATTGTCGCGGTCGCAACTTTATAATGGGAGTTCACTATAAGTGAATTCGGGACGGAAAATTCGGACCTACTGGAATGACCCCCTAAATCTCTGTTAAATCATGCTGAGTTTACAACACTTCTACAGCAATTGCCACATGCCTACCAGTGAGTGTAATGTGCTGCTGTCCCCAGTGATTCCCACCTCTACAATGCTCTCTCCAACCTCTATTCACTTCTCTCTCTCAGAATTCCCCAGTCCTCCAATCCCAGGCTCCTATTTTGGCATGCAGAAGGCTGATGCTTAGAGTGCACCTGTCAGCTTGTCCCGATTTGAAGCTGTGGGAGCCGCCATCTTGTGCCCAACCTGCCAATCAATCACTCTGACACGCTCCCTAAGGCGTGTCAGATATGCTTGTGCGTATTGCAGGAGGAAGGCTGGTAGGAGGCGCTTACTTGTCAATCAAGTAATCCACGCCTCCTCCTACAGCCTTTCT
>JAKJJM010039952.1:0-16306 GCA_021901965.1 Pipa carvalhoi
AGTATTGCAATACTTGGTGATACCTTTTTTATTGGACTAACAGTTTAAATAGACAAGCTTCTTTGAGTTATATCCTGTCTTCAGCAGGTCAATAGCAATACTCTAGTGCTATTGCTATTGACCTGATGAAGAGAGGATAGAACTCTAGAAAGCTTGTCTATTTAAACTGACTGTTAGTTCAATAAAAAAGGTATCACCAAGTATCGCAATACTCATCTTTTTTTGCATCTGTGGACTAACACGACTACTCTATCTTAACTTTTATATACTTTGTGTATATATATATATTTAGGTTTTAATCAAACTTCAAGGCCAGTCTTTTTCCCTGGGCCCCTGCATAGCTACATAGTTGAGAGTTCCACCCATAGAAACCTTGAACCCTAAAAACAAGCCATCACCACAGTATGACAGTAGGTATTTAATTAAAAGGTAACTGTATGTAAACCACAAGCTCTATTACCTCATTTGGATTGTTTTTAACAAAGCATTTAAGCAAAGTATGTTTGGCTGGATGTCTAGTTTAATTATATTCATGGCTTCCGGTTGTAGCAGACAAATTGATGCCCAAAGCCAATCTAGGTTCACTGTCAGCATTGCCAAGAGGCTTGTACCAACTAGTAGATGCTCCTCTAACAGTCAGCCAAAGGACAAACTGACGTGTCAGGTCCTGGATCTCAGGAGAGCTTATTATATTTGAGGTTTTCCTAAAGCTAGCAATACTTTATTCCAGGCTCATTAAAATGTATTAATACTGATCTCAATGTCTACAAGTGCCTTTCAGAAAAATTGCTAATTTTTGTGCCATACACAGTGTGTGAAAACAATTTTTTTGACATCAGATTTTAGTACGTTACTATACATTATATTGATAATGATCTTCCCCTTTAAAATCAATACTCTGATTAGCCAGATTACTTTCACTTTTTCCATTAACAGATTGATGTAAAGTGCACCACTTGTTAAATGATACTGTGTTGTTAAACAATAGGGATAGCTTCAATACCTAGTACTCACTTACACTAGTAGAGATGTGTAGTTTGGATTATGAGTAATCCAATGAAATCCAACACAGCAGATCTGATACAGGTTTGAATTTCACCGGAATAGCTAAAAAAAATTTTGAACCAAGATGAACTGAATCCAATATTTTTTTTTTGCAAACCTCACCAATACTTTAGAACCTCACTGTAGTTTTGAACCTCAGATTTGAACCTCAATGAAACACAGTAAAACCAGTCAAGAGCAAACTGTTCCCCTTATCTCCAGTGTTGTGGCAATGCAACACAAAATTAGGCTCACTTGTGTCCTTACCTCATTTGATGTCTTCTCTTCTGACCCTTGAAGTAGTCCTGGATGGGCCCATGTTGTCTGCAAAGACCTAGATTCTGTTTCACCAATGATATAGTCTAATATAAGAACAACTGTTTTTGACCACAATGCAGTCCATGGAAAGCAACCATCTTCTTCCTTGATCCACTGTAGTCCATGGGGTCTTTGTTGTCATAACCTCTACTAACTCAGCAAAAAGAAAACTTCTTTATCTTCAATACAAGTCTATGGGCAGTTGCAGTGGCAGCAGATCAATAAAATTGATGCAGACAACATGGACCCATCTAGGACAACTTTATGGGTCAGGAGAAAAGGTAAGAGTAACTTTAAAGCAGGCCTTGATAAAAGATTTTATTACCATGTCGAAAGTAACTTGTTGATGCTTCTTTCTTACATCAAAAAGTTATTTTTGATCCTATATAAATCAGCAGAAACCTTTATAAATATCCCCCTTAGTATATTTAAACTTCTGTGCACTAAAAAAACAAGCTTCAGCTGCACCTCCTCCAGTTAACTGGAACAACTTTGTTTAAGCCAGGGGTCTCACACGAGTGACCTGAAGTTTCAGAGACATCCTTGGGACAACAGAGAACAGCCTGAGAAAGAAGCATGCGCACCAGTGGCATACGGTTGGGCATGCTTGTTCTTCAGACTGCTTCTTTAGCTTATGTGCATGCATGACGCTGTGCACAGGTCAGGAAGCATTTTTCAGTGGTGGCAAAAAAATAATTGTTGGGAGCGGAGCATATCGAATGAGGCCTGTCAACTTCAAATTTTTATATGTGCAGCCCATTTATTTAAGTTTGAGACCCTTGGTTTAAACTATAGCTGTTAGGACGGGCACCAGTACAGGAGGGAGGAGAAGAAGGTAGCAGCTGAAGGGAGTGCAAGTTACTAACAGCACCCAAGGCGCGGAGTCTAAGCCACACCCGGTTTTCTCCTAGAGCCCCCGCAACGAGGTTAAGGTTTTGCTGCGGGGCTATGCCCAGGTCGTGGCCCATAGGACTGTAAAGTAAAAATGGTAAATGGCAGAGAAGAGAATGGTCGGTGAATGTATCAGAGGTCAGGGCTGCTAGCAAAGGTTTGAAGTCAGAGGATAAGCGAAAGGATTGAGACAGGCGGATAACAATCATAGACGACGTAATAGGCTGAGGTCATACACAGAAAAATGGGGAACAATAACGTGAACACCCTAGAACAGAAGCTCTAGAAACTGGCTGGTTTAAATAGGCAATTGAACGTGTCCCCATACGTGACGCAATGTGCGACCACATCTACCTAAGTCGCCTGCCGAAGAGGATTTAGGCGCCAAAGGAACGCGGCCTCCGCAAGCAGACCACGTGAACAAAGATGGCGACCACGAGGGAACCAGACGTCAAACTCCAGTGAGAGGAGTCATGTGAGTATTTTTCCTAACAATCGCAGACCTTCAAAGTCTATACATCAAACCAAATTAATAGACATACATTGGCAGTTAAAAAAGTCAAGCATATGACATCATCACAGTATACTGACTGATTAAGGATACTGGGAAATCGCAACCTATAACTTCCCATAAACATAACACATTTGAAAATATCCAACACTAACATGTTCAAAACCAAAACGATACAAAAAACACAAAGAGAAACAAATAATATTTCACATTAAACAAAGAACCTAAGACCATTGATTTGTGGTACATCTATAAATATGAAAGCGTATGAGTTACAGCTTTTAATTCTTGCTGCAGGAAGGATTGTATTTGTAGTACTCACAAACATCTTTGTTGCATTTAATTAATCAATTCTACTTAACTTTACAAAAGATGATCAGCTAGGAAGGATACAAAGACAAGGTTGGAAAATATTTGTCTTAAACAATTACAAATTCATCCAGCATTTTAATAAGGGTATAGTTGAGAGTACTTCTTATATTTTTAGAGGTACTAAATGGCATGTTGGGGTGACAGTCCACTTTTATTAACTGTTCAATGGACCACAACAATTCAAATTTGATCATTTGTCTTGTGGCTACCATTGTTTAAACAATTCTAGATCAACTGAGTCAAGTAAACATTCTACCACCTTATTGTAAATTCTCATTTATGGAAGGGATTGTGCACTGTTTTTGACAAATAGTGTCACACTATGGTAGCACCCAATCAGAACAGCAAATGCAAGAATGCACTATAATAAGGTTCTCCTGAACTAAACAATTCTAGGAGAACACGTTCTTATATTACAAACCCATTTGTTACAAATAATCATTTATTTTCCCTGTAAATGTAATTATATAGTTTATTAGTCCACAAGGATATAACACACATATCAAATGTGGCTTCCCATTTATTACACTGCAGTGTCAGCTTCTTGTTCAATTGTTTTCTGGAGGACTTCTTTTTATGATGGACCAAGGTCTCCCAGTGAAAATGCATTATGCTTCAAGAGCAAATAGTCCTAATTATTAACATTTGTGATTAGCTTCTTGCTTTGTCCTCTGCTGTACTGTCTACATCCTCAGCCTTCATTTGTTGCAAACTGCAATACTGCACATATTGTAACAAATAATTAGACACATCTGGGACAGTGAACTTCACACTATCCATCTCTAACAGCAAGGCAAGCAAAACTAGGCACAGGAATAGCGCTCAATCTCTGGAGAACAAAATATTCCAAAAATAGAAGTAAAGTCATGAAATCTAACCTTTTTTTCTGCTAAATGGGCAATTTATGAGCCATTTTCTTTATTTCCACAAAACAATGGAAATGGTCGAATTTCACCAAGAATAAAAGTAGTGTTGATAATCAAGCTAAATATGAATTTATAATTCATAAGGATCATAACATTGTATTTCACTGTATCATGTAAATATCAATGACACTTCATTTTAGCAGCCAAAATGAACAGAATCTTAAACCAGTTTATGACATTGTGTTAAAGGGGAAACAATGACTGTTTAGATTTGAGCCATTTAAATTTTTCTTAAAATTTAATAGGCTGAAACCACCATACACTTCTTTTCAATCAATATATTCTCTTGCTCTTTCTTTTGTTGTGCTGGAGCTGTCAACATAAACTATCAGTATAACTACTGATCAGTGCATACACTGTTATGTAGGACTATTCCCAGTAAAAAAAACATGTCTCCATGTTCAACTGATATCTTGTGAATCAATGAGTGATTGATGAGTGAATCAATTCAGGAAATTTTGGACCTGGTAAACTTGGAAAGAACAGAACATTATGCTGCAAATTTTGGCCAGAACATTTGTATCTCCACTGGGGATAGGCATCTTCAAATGGAAATAGGCAGTGATTATATCCTGCATCCATAAGACCCCATACCCCACCATATGCATGGTTTTGTAGGCATGTGCCAAGAAAAGAGCTAAGAGATTAGGGACCCTACCCTTCCCTTTACTCTGTGGGTAAACATCTGAGGTAAAGACTGACCACCAACTCATAGGCCAGGGCTCATGGGTCTGTATTCTTCATGGCACTGATTGTGAAATCTAAACATGGATCCTTGTTTTCTTGTAATCAGTTGGTAGCTTTAAAGATGTGCCACAGTATGATTTTATCTTATCTGTATGTTGTGTGTTCCTAAATTTAACTACACGTTTTAAATCCCTTCTTGCCTCATGACCAATCAGCTTGTGGTTTGTGATTTGTATTCTAGCCAGGGAATCAGGGAAATTTACTTTATATAAAGCTAGATTTGTCACCATGCAGACCTGTGAGTGCCCTACAGAAAGGTTTCCATATGGGAACCACTAGTTAATTCCAGAGTGCTCATTAGACTCTGCACCTGAAGTGAAACCCATACTGTCCACCAGTGGCCAGTATAACTGATCACCGGTTCCCCTCTTCTCTAAGACTCCTATTTGCTTAAGGGTGAAAGATCTTAGTTGGGGTCTTAATCACATAAGTATTGGGTTGCTTTTTGCTTTTGAAATGTATCTGAAAGTGTACATTCATTCAACATTTTATAATTACCTGCTCTGACATCATCTCTTCTAACCCATGAGGTAGCACAGAATGGGCCCTTGTTGTCTCAGAAGTCCTGTTTTTCCTAATAAAAAAAATCCATGGAAAGACCCCGTATCCATCTTCCTTATTAATAATAAAGCAAACAAACAAAAAAATCAAAAGGACTTTATTCTTTGGTATTCTTTTTAAAAAATTTTGCAGTAGATCAAGAACTGTTTGTGAAACTTTCAGGTTTTTTAACAGTTTAGAACTACAGTTATGCTATATTTGTACATAGCACGCTTTGAGCACACTTGCTTTTTATCAAACCAATATGCGATAAAAAACAAGCACGCTTAAAACATGTTATTTACAAATAAAACCATAGCTACTTTATCTCTTGTCTCTAGTACCTCTTATTTATATCTGGGAGCATTTTCTGGTGTTTGGACACACAAGAAGTGGAGTTGAAAGATTTGAGATAACATACTGTTTCCTGACTTTTCAAGTATTTTGGACAAATATGTAGATAACATATATATATATATACATATAGTGTAGAATATTAAATGTATCAGGTATTTCAGTCACCTAAATAATAGTAATTAAATATATAGAGGAATATATTTAATGTTATATATTGTGTATGGAAAAGATACAGCCTTAGGGTGATATTTAATAAGCCTGAAAAGACTCAAATACTTGGATTCAAGTGTTTTCGGGCTTATTCTCGCGAGATTTCCGAGCGAGATGATCCCACGAGATCATCCCATGGGGATTTTGGTTTTCCAATTCCGGAATTGGATGTTTTGATGGAAAGGTAGTTATCTTTCCTATAGCTACTATACCTTTCCATTGAAACATCCAATTCTGGAATTCGAAAACCAAAATCCCCGTGCAATGATTTAGTGGAAATCTCGCGAGACAATTTAAGACAAAATCACATCTTTTCGGCCTCATTAAATATCGCCCTTAAAAGTGTATTGTGATAAGTCCTATGGTAATAGCTCCAACTACTTGAGTATATAACTATTGTATTTGAGAATATATCCAGGAAGTATTGAAATATGAATATGTAATACTAAGTGGATCCCAGAGATAATATAAGGAGCTGCTTTTGGAGGCAAAAACTCTTTACCATTTGGGTGGGAGGTGGGAGGACCCATTAGTCAGGAAAGAGTCAAATAAGTAAATGTAATAGATCACTTGAGAAGTGATATTTAGTCCTAGAAAAGGCAAAAGGAAGTCCCCCCAACAAGGAATGCAGTAGATATAGGATACCTTGGTGTTGTGGCAAGAAGTCCAGCACCAAATAGAAGGGCTTGTGAGTAGTATTAGTTATCAGTGTGTGTTCCTGTTTGATGTGCTGTGAAATAAAACTGTTCCTGTTTGAAGAACCTCTGGCACCCATTGTATATTAAAGGAATAGGCACTGCTCCTAATGTAAGCAAGGCCTATTTCCTGAGAGACTGAGTGAAGCTGTATGCAGAAATCCATCCCAGGAATCGGTGTTTTTAATGTATGGAGCCTGTGTTTGATTAACCTTTTTATTTCCATTTTGTGGTACATTATAATGAAATGCAAGTGAAATTGGGATGTGTCTGTCAGGTGAAGGAAGTGAAATATTTAGAAGTCTGGTGTTTGATAAATGGAGATTGGACAAGTTTCTGTGTTATCAGTTAGTGCACTGCATTAATGGGACATCACCTCCAGGCTCAGATTCAGCCTTGTTTTCAATGCAGTTTCCAGAATGAGATTTTCCTCTTTCTATCAATAAGTTTCCTTTTTAAGAACTTCAAGTTCGCAAAGAGCTATGAAGGGGCCCCCGCGGTCCAGTGTTGCTTTTGTATAGTCGTTGTGGGTTTAAAATCCCAACTAGTAGCGCTTATGGTATAGTCACATAATAGAGCTTAAGTCCAAGGGCAAAATTTATTAAACTCAAAAAGGCTGATTTTGCCTTTTTGAGTTTATTCCCTGTAAATATCGCTGTTTGATCGGAAAATATCGATCGTTATTTACCGACAGAAGCATTTCAATCAGATTTTTTTCGATAGGATTTTTCGATGGAAAAGTAGCCATACTTTACATTAAGGGGGTCATTCTGTAAAGTGAGAATTTGACTGTTGAATTCACAGACAGCGGATTCCCATAATAAAGATGCAACCGCAACAATTCTCCCATTATAAAATCACGACCGCAACAATTTTTTAAAGTTCCAGCTTTGACATTTCCCTTGTAAAGTCGCGACAGCGACAAAATTCTCATTATAAAGTCACGATTGCAACAATAACAGTCTATTGTAACTGTCTTTAGCTGGCAAATTCACACCTTTACACAACAATTCGGACTTTACAGCATGACCCCCTAGTGCTTTGGCTACTTTTCCATCAAAAAATCCAATTGAAAAAATGAGATCGAAAAGTTTTGAATGGTAAAAATCAATTGATAGTTTCCAATTGAACAGTGATATTTACAGGGATTAAACTCAAAAATGCGAAATCAGCCTTTTCGAGTTCAGTAAATTTCACCCGAAGTGGGGAGCTTAACATACTTTGTGGGATACATCCAATTGCCTTCTGAAGGCAATGTCGCGGGAGGCTTTAATAAACTCGAAAAGACAAAATCGAGTCTTTTCGGGCTTATTAAATTTAGCCCAAAGGGTTATTGAGAAAAGTGCCCATTCATTAAGCTTAGCAAATTCACATCCTTTTGCTTCGCCACACTCCAACAGATGCAAATTCGCTACTTTTATTCACTAAACAGCAGATTCCCTGGATGAAGAAGCAAAAGATGATGGATGCTATTTGATGGGTTGTTGTCCATAGCATCACGAATCTGCTCAGTGAAAGTGAAGTAACATAATTTACCTATGATTGCTATGGAACTGTTTGAAGCAGAAAATGTCACTATAACTGCATCTTTCTTGACGAATATGCAAATTTGGGGAAGTGGTGAATGGATGTAAATTCATACCTCTACTCTACTGTACGCATTTTGATGAATAACCCTCATTTATGTTCATCCTGTTTCTTTAAAAAAGAGTAGATTATTAAATGGTGGAATTTCATGTCTTTATCTATTTTCTCAACTCCAAACCTGTCTTACTATGCTTCAGAGAAGCCAAGGAAAATTTCTTTTTTCTTTATTGTTATACAAAGTTAACATCCAACAATTTTATTGCCCACATTGATGATTATTTGTAAAGTTATATATTATATGTTCCCTCTACATTTTTTTATTTATTTGCTCATTCTGTATCACGTGACCTTCTTCTTGTATTTTCAATATCTAAATGCCTAGAACTATACTTTTATACTATACTATTCAATGTAAAATATAAGCAGCTCATTACTTAGACAAGTAATAGTTGTCCCAAACGATTTCTTAGGATAACTCTCTCTTAAAACATTTTTCATAAAAGATTGTAATTTATTTGTTACTGATGACCAGGTATTACATTGATCTTCATTAAACATCACATTATAATTTCTTGCGCAGTTTCTTATATTGTTCAGATCTTTCTATAGTTAGGATATGACTAACCCTCCATAAATGGACATGTTGTAGACACTTTCTACTGTACTTGCAGTAGCCAAATCAGAACACATATGATTAAAAAATTGTACATATTAAATTAATCACTATTGAAAGCATTTTTTAAGTTGATCAGGTTTTCTGGGGCAGCCTGTCTATTACAAGAACCATTTTGGATTGCCAGTCAAGATATAAAGAATTCTGGAATACTATCTCTCAATACACCTTAAAAAGTCAATCTATTACAGAGATTACTGGTACAGTCTCTAGATTGCACAACATCCTATCATTATGGCTAAATATGGTAATGAGTAGTTTGGTTCCTTTTCAAATCCATGCATTTATTCTTCTCAGAAAATTGCTTCTGGAAAGGTAATATACTGTCTTGGACCACCCATGCAGATATTTTGACTTTGATTATGACAATTTGCTACCTCAGGAACATGCCAAACTAAAGATAGATACGTATCTCAACACAGAACAGGGTCACCCCATTTGTGAGTTGGCTGCCGTTAGTGAAAGACGTACTAATAAAATCTGCATGATCTTCAACTCAATTTTGTTTTTATGTTAACTGAAACAGTAAGAGATTTGATGACTACACATACATTTTTCAACAGTTAAAAAAAAATAGTTCTAAAGTTATGGAAGGTATTACTGTATAAATACATTTTTTCACTAGTTATTAGTATTTCACCTTCTAATAATTCCAATATTTAAAATCTAGTTTCTCGAACAGCATTTGGAAACTTGAATGTCAAAATAGCATTTGAAATGTTTAATACCCAACTGAGAACATATAAAAGGCTGAACTGTGTAGTAAAGATCATGCATAATCAATGTGACTGCAACACTGAATGAAAGGAAAGATAAAAATAGAAATGCTATATTAGGCAAGAGTAATTCCCATCTTTCATCCTGACTCTGATTTGCTATTTCAATAGGAAACATCCTATAATATCATACAGCACAATTCTCAAATAATCTTCCAGTATAGTAGTGGAAATTACTGATGCTTTTCAATAAATCAAAACCACAGCACTTTTGTTTTACTGTAAATGGTAATCTACCTCACTGGCTAATTTCCTTTCCCTCTTGGAGTTTAGTTGTTTAATATTTCACAAGTGCTTTTCTCCACTTTCTGGCTATCTTACAATTATCTCTTATGGATAAAATAAACTTGGAAATTCTTTCCAGGCTGAGTAATTGAAAAGTGCATTTTTTTCCACCAATGCTGAAATTTTTAAGTAAATTTTGAGATAATAAAAATGAAAGGATATCTGTATGAATCTGAAGTGAGTTTTCAGGGGACAATCCATCAGCTATGACAGCTGTCTTCATGAGTACAGTTTAAATGAATCAATTCACAGTAGAAAACTAACAGAATTAGACTCCGTGATGAGGTGAAAATTCTATCAAGAACATGTTTCAGGTCAAGCTAGGGATATTAGCTGAGAAATAAATCATTATTCGGCAACCTCTTGGGGACTGTGGGTTCTTCCAAGTAAAACAAATCAAATGTGCACCTGAACACCATTATTTATCGAACGAATTTCATTAGTCAACAAACCACTTTCTGTATTCACACAAATCTTCTTTTCATGACCTAGTTCTGACGAGAAATTTTCAAATTTGCGAGTATGTCACATTTAGCCTTGCTCTACTTCTTGCAACTATCGCAACCTAAGTTCCCTTTCACATTTTAATATACTCGTGGTTCCTGGTCTACCTGTTGTTTGCTGCTGTTACAGAGGCACATGTACAATTTTAATCAAGAATTACTCTTAAATATTCATGATATTTTTGAAGGTGTGGCGGAAGAACCATAGTAGGGGGGAAAAGAAATGAATAAAGATATTTTTTGGAAGTAACCTATTATACATTCTTCACAGGAAGTCCTCCAATTGTCTGTCATATTTTATATGAAATTGTGAAATTAAATCATGCTCTGCTCCACTTATTTAGACTACTAGGCTATACACAAGGTGGAGCCAAAGTGACATATACATCAAAATTAAATAAAGCAGAACCCTTCTACATGGTATAGAGCAAACTTAATGCAACAGCAAACATTGAAGAAGACTATTTTATTTGGAATAGGGACTTAACAAGGAAATGAATAATAATACTTGCATAAATTGAAATTTTTCAATATTCATTTAAATTGTCAGACAATTCCTAGCTCATATTGGCACTTGATAATCACATTTTCTAAGCTTTTTGAGTGAAATGTCAAACAGAATAGTAGCAGGAACCCTGCTGTAAAACCCCAAATTGCCCACTTTCATGTGGTGAAGTCAGATCTGTAAATTGATGCCAGTACACCTTGCTGAATTGTCACTTTGACACATGATGAATATTTAAAGTGCACCTGTCAGCTTGAAACAACATTGTCGACACTGCAGGCTTATGTCGGATAGAAAGGCTGTAGGAGGAGGCGCGGAAAATTCATTGACAAGTAAGCGCCTCCTACTAGCCTTCCTCCCGCAATACGCACAAGCATATCTGACACGCCTTAGGGGGCATGACAGAGTGGTTGATTGGCAGGTTGGGCACAAGATGGCAGCTCCCACAGCTTCAAATCGGGACAAGCTGACAGGTGCACTTTAAATTGTTGTCGCATTCACAACAAATAGATGCAAAATGTTTTGGATAAACACACATAGGTTGAAATTTACTAAAATAGAAAAGTATGTTTTCAACCTTTTTGCCCATTTTTTGCCTGAAAACAGCAATTCCCTCAAAATAATGGCGAAAAGGGTCAAAATTGGCGGTAATAAGGTTTCCCACTTTAGTAAATATGCCCCTTAGAATTCCTTGGCAGAATTGTCTCTGCTAGTGATTTACATGAAAAGAAAGGAATCAGATAATAGCGTCCACATCCCCGGGTGGGTCCAGCTAGCCACTGGGCACCTGCTGTGCTGGTGGAATACACCAACAGTTTGGCCTAGAGTTAAAGATACTGTACTCTCTGGTGCTGTAAAAACAGCTATTGTTGGTCTAGGGCAGGGATCCCAAGGAAAGTGGATGCTGAAAGCAGAATAGGTATTGGAACTGAATCCCCCAAGCTGTAATCCAGCTAATCTGATGATACATTTTTAAACATTGGATTTAAAGTGTAAGAAACTTTGTTTAGGAGATTGTTTCGACAAAGGAAGCGCATGTTGTAACTACTCAGAATTGGATATTCTGTACAAGTATGTTAAATGGTGTAATAGTTGTGATTTTTTTTTTTGCTAAATAAGCAGATTTATGGTATTGATACCTCTTCATATTAATACGAGGTCCTTTGTGTTTGTACCTGTCCATCCTTTTGAACTAATGTCTCCTAATACATCACATTTTATCATATAGCCTACAAGCCAGCAACTTAATTATTTATTTTCCTTCTTCATGCATTATTTCAGAAGTACATGGCAGCCTTTGTAGCATTTACTACTGGTAAAGCTGGTGTCCTGGGCACTGGATTCTTACAGAGCATGTGTGAAAAGAGCACTGAGTGTATGCCTCACTGATATTCACAGCTTAGTGTACCATGTGACATTCCCCAATCAGTCAAACAATACGTCATGATGTGTCAGGGTTCATTAGCATATTAATGAGGATCCAAAATGGCTGCTATGAGATACTAGCACCAGCAGTAGAACTATAGCCAAAGGTACAGATTTGCTGCTTCATAATACAGTGGTTTAGGCTGGCAGACCCTGTAATTTCAGCATATCAGTTTATGGTTAAAGGACCTTTGTTCTTCCTTAATAATATTTTCACAAGCATTATTTTGTACAGTAAGCACCTACTGTCTGAAAGTCATGTTAATTATAGATTCAGCACTTTTAGTTGTACATATAATGCATATATGCGGATGGTTCTAATTTTGCAGGTGTTTTTAGATTAGTAGTAAACAAGGGGAAGGTTCCCTATAAGACTGACACTGGTCACTCAGCACTTGTGAGAAAAATGCATATAGAAAAGCAGTATATTTCTGCAGAATTTGTACATATCTAGGTATCTGTATATGGTTAGGCAACTGACTTGTTTATTATCAAACAGTGAAGCAATGACCTGGTAAATCCTTATATTAAAGAGGAAGTATAGTCAGATTACAACTTTACATACAGTATGCAGTACTTTACCTTAGTGAGAAGCATTTCTCATGTGAAGCAGGATGATTTATTAAGCAGCGCTGGAAAACTCCCGCACCAGGAAATGTGTGTGTGACGTGTACCGGCCAGTTTTCCATGAAAAGATACCCTCTCAGGCCAGTTTTGACTAATGTCTAATGTAACGCCTACATACAAGTTAGCTTTCCCGAGCCCCAGCCTCTAATCTCGTGCATTCCCTGCTGTGTAGAAATGTAACCAAGCATGATTGATGACTCCTAAAGGTCATCACACTGCTTAACCAATAGCAGTCAGGCAGATTTTTCTTCTCCTGTTGTCTAACTTGCAAGAGAGAAAGGGGGAGGGAATGGGGGAGAACAAAATGTCAGCTCTCATTAGATCTAATCAGGGGAACAAACGGCAAGTATTAACTCTTCCCTAAACGTTTTTAACTATTCGTGTTAGTGATTGGCTTAGTATAAAGTGTATATATGTATGTGGGCAGTTATATCGGCACTATAGTTCTTCTTTAATATTGTTGTCCAGATGATGTAATCCATTTAATGATATAGCCCCATATAATTTGCAGGTAGATTTGTTGGTATATTCTTCTTATGGAGGGAATCAGGGTTTACAGGACTTGTATGTGAAAGTTTTGGTGAAACTTTGGTGTGTTTAACTAGTAATTTCTTGATTAAATTGTGTGTGTTATTTTGTTTATTAGAAAGATAAGTAGTTTACTATGGTATCAGTTCTGTTGGGATGGATTGTTTCCTTATTATCAACCTGTTGTAACAGCAACATAAGGATGAAAGATATTTGCTAATTTTTATGTCATTTTGTGAACCTTAGATGCTGAAGAATTTGAAGAAAGATATGCAACAATGTCTGCAAGATTTTTATCGCTCTACATGCATGCCATTCTCCATTCAGGCTTGTTTAAAGGGTCAGTATCATGAAAAAAAATAAAAATTTCCATTTTTAATTGCATGGCACTTATTCCAAAAATATTGTAAAATATTGTGAAAATTTAATCTTTGAAGTTGAATTCATGAATTCCGTTGTTTTCAGTCTGTTTTTATCTTTACTAATAGCAGTCATGTTGCAGTCCCACTGTTTTTTATATTACTTTAGATATTACATAGTCAAGAAGTGCAGCAGAAAGTCCAATTGTTAAAGCTAAATATCTTACTTTGTAGACACAATTTTCCACCCAAACCTGGACCCGCTCCTACCTTTTCCATTTTAGTTGATGGTGCCATCATTAACCCTGTAACTTCTGTACGTTATCTTGGAGTGATTTTTAACTCCGCTCATTCCTTCTCTAAACACATCTCTACCACTGCTAAAACCTGTCAATTTTTCCTTCGCAACATTGCCAAGATCTGCCCCTTTCTCTCTCGTTCTACTACTAACACCCTCATGCATGGTCTTGTCCTATCCCACTTGGATTACTGCAATGTTCTTCTAACTGGCCTTCCAGGTTCCAACCTCTCCCCATTCCAGTCTATTCTAAATTTTGCTGCCAGAATTCTCTCCCTCTCTCCCCGGTGGGGTCAGCCTTTTTCTCAATCTCTCTCTCCTCCTTGGCTCCCCGTAAGCTAACAAATCATTTACATTGTTCTCCTTTTGACATTTAAGGCACTTCACTCTGCTGCCCCTCCCTACATTTCCTTACTTGTATGCCTGTACATTCCTCAGCATCAACTATGCTCCTCCCAAAGTACCCAGCTTTACATGCCACACAAGAATACTGCCCCCTCTCATCTCAAACCCTTTTCTCTCTCTCTGTCCCCCACATCTGGGATTCTATACTCCTTTATCTTTGCCAGGAACATTCCCTCTGCACTTTTAAAACCAAACTGAAGTCCTACCTTTTGGAGCATTAGCATTGATATTTACTACTGATTTTAATGTATATATTTTATTTTATCCTTATTTATTTATTTATGCTTAGTATTTGTATTTATAGACCAATGTTTCAGCACATTGTTACAGCTCCTATTACCCTTCTGTCTGTGTGTGCAAGTCTTCCTTCCATTTAGATTGTAAGCTCTACAGGGCAGGGACCTCCAACCTCTTGTGTCAACCACAATCTGACAATTAAAGTGAAGTATCCTCGTGATCAGAGACAAGTGGAGTATGGGTGATACCTTTTATTGGTTAACTGAATAGATGGTAAATGCAAGCTTTCGAGACTACTTAGGTCTCTTCTTCAGGCAAGTATGAAACAAAAAACTTAAGAATGATACATTTATACAGAAACTGGTACAGAAAAAAAATTCACAGATTGGGACAAAGCAATGAAAACAAAATAGTGAGATATAGCAGAACCACAGAGTTGTAAATTGGTACAGATGTAATCTGTTTGACACCCATTTGGAATGTTGTTTCAGTGTGGATAACAGAAAGGCAATAAAGACATCAAATTACAGATACAGCCATAAGTCTATCTGTTTGAAGTAGTGCTAGACATTAAGGATTCTCTGGACGAAATTTATTAAAATCGAGAATGCCATTTTCAATTTACATAAATCGAAAATGGCATTCTCGTCTCTGAAATCCGGATTTCTTTTTTTGATAGTAAAAGAGGTAACTTCTCCACTCAAAGTGATAGGAAGGAATGGGAAGTTAAATTTATGAATATATTCAACACCCTCCAGAATGGCCTTAATAGGGACAGGAACTTAATGCAGAATTATGTCTTGGATTCCACTGCCATTCTTTTTTATCATGGGATGTTTTGCGGAACTATGTTTTGGATTGATATTCCAATGCCATTAACGTTTTACCAGTTACAGATAAGATACTGTGCATTTCAAAAGACATTGAGAGTCCTTAATGTCTAGCACTACTTCAGACAGATAGACTTATTGCTGTATCTGCAATTGTTTTGGTATTTTGGTATTTGATAGTATTTGTATAGCGCTGATATATAATGCAGCGCTTTACAGAGATTCATCATTCACTTCAGTCCCTGCCCCTCGGAGCTTCCAATCTAGTTTCCCTATTCAGTCACACATACACATAGACGGACACAGATGTATGTTTTTGGATTGTGGGAGGAAACTGGAGTGGCCAAAGGAAACCCACACAGGTGTGGGGAGAACTTACAAGCTCCATGGTGGAATTGAAACCAGAACCTCAACGTTGCAAGCCAACAGCGTTAACTACCGAACCACTGCACTGCCTTATTTGATGTCTTTATTGCGTTTCTGTTATCCACACTGAAACACATGGGTGTCAAACAGATTACATCTGTACCAATTTACGACTCTGTGGTTTTGCTACAGTGGTGTGAAAAAGTGTTTGCCCCCTTCCTCATTTCCTGTTTTTTTGCATGTTTGTCACACTTAAGTGTTTCGAAACATCAAACCAATTTAAACAATAGT
>JAKJJM010039980.1:0-10575 GCA_021901965.1 Pipa carvalhoi
TTTTTTTTTTTTTTTTTTATTCATGGTGATTTAAAGGGAAATTCCTTAAAAAAATTAAAAATAAATTAAAAATGTGATGCTGAAAAGGAAGACTCATGAAAATTGTAATAGTCAAGGCAGGCAAAATTGGTGATAAACAGTGGGTAAACTGAAAATAGATTATTTATATACAGTGGCAAGAAAAAGTATGTGAACCTCTTGAAATGTTATGGTTTCCTGCATTAACTTGTCATAAAATGTGATGTGATCCATGGTTATTCCTTCCATTGCTTGTTTCTTGCTACACGCTGGAAAAACATTCTTTTACAATGTATTTGCATTGTCTGCAGCTTTTATTTTAAAATGAAATATTTAAAAAAGTTTTATTATAGGTTAAGCAATTGTTTAATGGGTGGTGAAATCTGAGATATTGATGATTCGTCGCTATTAATGGGTGTAGGAGATTGTAGACCACACCGATTTCAGCAGTAACTGTTTATTATTAACACATCTTCTGTAACACATCATCAGTCGGGTGTTAATTAGGATAGAGGGAGAATAAACAATACAATGGTGTTGTAATTTTAACTTTGTCAGCTAAACCCCAATGTGTATTGCCTGTTAAGGACACTGGGACTTTAGTTCTTGCTGCTGCTAGCAAGTTCCAGGTTGCAGATCCCCTACTCCAGCGTGTTTCTAATGCTATAGAAAAGAGAACTGATTTTCCCAGGCTTATGTATACGCATATGTAAAATTTAACAGCGTACAGCCCGTACCTAACACAAGATAGAGCCCAACTCTACTGCATTGGGGGTGGTTAGATTGAATGATGCAGTGAGCATTCTCATTGTCATGTTGTTTTAACTTTTATGTGAACGATATAGTTTTCTACTGGAGTCAACCATTTAATGATATCTATTTTTGCTTCTTAAAGATGTCACTTTCATTCATGAAGGAAATAAAACATTTTTGGACAACCTTGTCAATTTTGAGAAGCTGGTGAGTAATTTTCATGTATATTTTTATAGTCGTATTACTGGATTAGTGGATTAATACATATCAGCTACAGAATGAAAGTGAAACTGATAACTGTGTTTTTGTTTTTTTTAAAGAACATACTTCATGTTTTTGTAATTTTTGTCAGTGACTTCTACCCTTTGAATTCTGGGAAATGGAGTCCCAGGCTGTACCATTTTGTTAATTAATGAAAGGTGGTGAAAGGGTTTATGAAAATAAATTGTACCCTACAAGACTGATTATTTTAAAAGGGGTGACGTACCTGTTAACCTAGAACTATTATTCTTTATATTTAGTCATTTATAGTTTTAAGAATTTAGTGACAATATCGCCCCTTGTACTGGGAACACATTTGAAAATAACAGTAGCAAAATAACAAACCGTATAGAGAAGCAAATGGTTAAAGGGCTGAACCCATGAAGCATGTTGTGTATATTATTAGTAAACAAGTATGAGTAGATGCCTCATTTCTTGATAGCAGAGAAAATAATGGCATATGTGATTTTGGTACAGTTACCAAATTCCCCTGAAAACCAATGACAGAGGAAATAAAAATACAAACAAAGCAGTTTAATGAACTAGGAAAGTGGTAAAAATGGTAATGAGGGTGATGTATCACAGGCAAAAATAGCAGCACCAGTAAACTACTGTCATTACAGTATGATAAATATACCCCATGTGCATTTTTTATGCATGTTTTACACAGATGCTGCAGATACGTTATTAAAGAATATATCATTAACATGCACAACTGGCTGTTGTAATCAGTAAATCTGCTCAGCCTTCATTACTGGCTACTACGAAAAATATTAGCGCAAGTAGCACACTAGACATTTTTACAGCATGCAGTAAAGTGGCAAGCAACAATACCCGTATGCTTCCTGGTTCATTCACTTGAAATGTAAACCACAGCACTATGCTTTGTAGTTTCTCCATAGGTGATTTACCATGGCAAAACACTTAAACTTCTCAGAAAACACAATTGTTGCTGGGTTTTAATAAGACATTTTTTCCCCCTGAAATCTACACAACATAAATAAACATGACTGGGTTTTGCAGAGTCACGCTTTTCACTTGAAAGAGGATGTTGATACATTGTCAACATCTCGGAAACCACGTGAATACGGGATCATGCACTTCATAGCATATTTAAACACTTGCTCTATTGTTTGGATTTTGCTGTGTGTGCTGTTGGGTTCCTGTGCAGACAAGCAAATGACTTTGTGTACTAGGACCTTTATTCCAGCCTTGCAACAAACAAGAAATTTGCTGTATAATGCTTTTTGATAAGGAAATCATTATGTGGCTTCTGCATGCTGGGTACTATTTTCTAAATTATTTACTTAACAAATATGTTTCTTAAATCCTGAAACATCAATTTGGGTCAATTGTTCTGTATTTTGGTGTGGTAGACAGGTATAGTACTATTTAAAATAGTTATTTCTATACATTCATCTGTTTGTATACTTGAGAATGCAACCAAAAGTGATTTATGTTAAAACACACATAGCCAGATCCTTATTGGTGAGATTAATTATGCAAGAGTGGATCACAGGTAAACATTTCTCTCAGGAGAAAAGGTTGTATATATTTGAAGGGTGAATGAAGGGCTGTGACATGCAAATAAATAGTTACCTTCAGAATTCCAAAGTATAAGCTAACTAGAAGTAGGGTAGGACTGATACATGATCACTAAAGGAAGCATATATAAGCTGTGTGTATGTATGTGTGTGTGTGTGTGTGTGTGTGTGTGTGTATGGAGTGCTGAAATGGTGGAGTAAAGCACATATAGCCCACATTTTATTGCAGAGACAAATAACTAGCATCAACATTTTAAAAGTGTTCCCTAATTCAGGTTTGGCGAAAAAGGAAAACCTGAAATCTTGTGTGCGGGCTACATGTCCTTTACAGAATCGCAGCATTTGAGTGTATTGGATTGTGCATGCCTTACTGAAGCCATATTGCTCTATTTGTCTCTCTAGATTTTATAGTAATGAGACCTGTGAAAACTTTGGATTCAAAACACCTGGAGTTCTTATTTATTGTGTTTTGTTGTGTGAAGTATGACCGTAAATTAGATGGAGAATTAGATCTTTAATATTTCATTTTTACCTTTTCCCAGCACATGATTGCAGATACTGTGCGATCACTGAGATACTGCAGGAATAACCAGTTCGGTAGGTGGAAAGTATTTATCTGCTGATGTATGAAATAATATTGTCTTTACGCTCCGTCAGACAAGACTTCATTTCACAAGCATAGAAATATGATGGCAGGAAAAAGTCAGCTTTCCCATTAGATGTGGCCCACAACTTTATAAAAGAAGCAGTCATTGTTACAATTCTTACAATTCCCTTACATGCCTAGACCAAGTATGTTTAACATTATTCCTAGCTAAGCCACAGCTATGTGTAGCTTAGCTATGTGTGAGTTAAAGGACTGAAGGAAGTTTATGCACTTATGTGAGTAAAGTTTTCCCAACTAAATTAGCATCTGTAATCAAATATTTGCATTCATTATTATAAGTGTGCAACACTAGCAGAAGTTACTTCATACTAGTCATTGGTTTCTGTGCCAGTCAGACTGTATTGCTACACAATCCCCCATACATTTTAAATGGTTTTGAGATTTTAACAGAGTCCTTCAAAATATGCTGTCAGTGCCGGATCTACATCTTCTTAGAGATCAGAACTAAATGAGGTCTGAGATTATAAATCACATTGTTTGCTGAAATGTTTATGGAGTGTGAGATGTAGGAAACATCTAAAACAAGAGTCACATTGGCTGTTTTGTAGCTGAGCTGGAAAAAATAATATCCATTTTTTCCTGTGAGATAATGTGCACCCTGCCATAGACAATAATGAGCCTAACTAAAAACAGCTCAGCTACAAATCAGCCAGTGTAGTCCTGGTCGAATTCCACAGACAGACTACTGACAATGGTCTGAAAAATTGGCCAGAGGCCATTTTAACATAATAATACCTCATTATAATCAGGTTTACTGCGGTGTGTAATGGCACAATTCATCTGACAGTAATTACATTGTTTTTTGTATTTATGACATAAGAATGACATCAAAATAAAGAAGTCTTGATGATATTTTTACTTCAGATGTTAATAGAAAGCAGTTTATTAACTAGCAGCAGGGTCGCCAGCAAGGTACTTGTGTGGGGGGCCCAACCAACACAGCAAACCAGGGGGGCCCAGAAAAAAAAATTATATATGTAGGCTTTAGAGTATTGTCCAATGAAGCTTATGTCCTAAAGAGGCACTAAGCAATGTAAATGGGGGTGTAAAATCACGGTGGGCGACCCCATTTGTCAAGTTGTGTGGGGTCCCGTGGTTTCTAATGGCAGCCCTGATTAGCAGCTATCAAAATAGACCTGTTTATAGTACAATTCCATTAATGCTTTTTCTTAAATCAATACACTCACTTGGCAAATGCTTAGATAGTGTGAAATAGGCTTTTCCTTGAAGTCTTTGCTACCATTTTGTCAGTTCCTTTGGGAATGATTCAAAAAGCACATGTTGCAGTTGGCCTAAATGGTCCACTGATTTGTTATTACATGCACAGTGTGCTGTGTGTAGGAATTATTTAGATGAGATTTTTTTTTATGACTGCAAAGCTAAAATGATTTGCATATTAATACAGCCAGACTAATTAATTATTCACTAATCCATGAAACCCAGTACATTCTTTCTTCAAATATTGGAGGAGCTAAAACATTTTAGCAGAGAATCCTTACTTTAATAAATTACTTTTTTCCTTAAATGCCCTGAAATAGCAGAATTGTCAATGTATTTATATAATATGATGTGGTTTTCAAGCATAAAAACATCACTGTTTTATTAAGCACAGTACTTGTATCCTGTCTTGCGTGCAGGCAGTGTAAATTAAAGGACATGGTGTATGTAATGAAAGAAGAAATTGTGCAGTTGTTTCAGATGCTGTCAAGAATATTCAAATAGAAATGTAGAAAGACGTGTATAAGATCAATAACTTCCATAGCACTTCAGCAGTAAAACTAAAATAGGTACTTCTTAGTCAGTAGACAAATTCATGGTACAGGAATGATTATTAATTCTGTGTTTCTGCATCATTAAAACTGTAATCTGTACATACATGTATAAAATACAGAAGTTATACAAGACCTTCAAAATAATTTGGAGTTTTTACCAATCCACTCATTTTACTGAGGAACAAATCTTGCTTGATATTTTTATTTCAAAGCACCATAATGACAAAATTTTTAATGTGATTATTTTATGTTGGAAACAAACTTCAAAAATATACATGTTGTTTGCCTGTGTTTTGGAAGCTCAAACTTTACATGGTTAAAAAACAATTTCCTAACCAGAGCTGTAATGCAGTTGCCTTACAGTTGCCCTTGACTAGTGAATTATTTAAATAACTGCTAGAACACCCATACACAAAGTATCCTTAATCAATTGCAAGGGACCACTACAAATATGCGTAAATCAGAGAAATTGGTGCACAACAGTATCAAACCATTTGTATTCTTTGTCCCAGTAAATTATGTTTGATCAGTTGAGGATGTGGATGCTAGAATAGACTAAACAGACTGCCATGTAAAACTCTCCAAGCAGACATGAACAGCAGAAAGTCATAGAGAGGCTATTAAAGCAACCAGGAAGTTCAGTGAGATAGGAGTAATGTTAATCAATCCCAGAAACACTAACCTGTATGAGCAGGTGGCACAAAAGAAGCCGTCATAAATTATAAATTAATTATATAAATTACATTCTTTCATCTTCCAAAAAGATAAGTGATCCAGAAGTTTGTGTGGGAAGAGTTTTGAGGTCAGATGTGAAAAAGTTTGAGAGATGTGTGTTATGTACACTGCCTACAAACAACACAGTATTTACAGGGTGGTAGAATTATGCTGTTGAGATACCGGCATTCTAAAATACTTTGAGGGCAGTGTCACCTGATGTGTTTTGAGAACAGTGTTAAAATATAATATAAAACAGGTTCTATGACAAAACACATCCCAACTTTTCATATAAGTGTTAATCCATGGCAAGACCACATTGGTTAGAGTTTAATGGTGATGTGAAAAGTAGCAATGTGCTTTGCTGTGGTCGGCAGGTTCTTTTTATGAGGTTTGACTCCAGCATCAAAATAAATAGAAAAAAGAACTTGTTTCAGTTTTCAAAAAATAAAACTGTGAAAGTTTTTGTCCAAGCATTGTATATCAATAGAATTTCCTTTTTCTGATCAGGGAAAGTAATTTTGTCATTGTTCTCTTCTTTCCTATAGGCAATGATCTTCCTCAAAAGGAACGCCAGGAGGCCAAGTTCTACACACATCACTTGCATGTCATAGACAACCAACAGACACTCTTTGAGCTGTCTCACAGAATAGAGCCAAGGGTTTAAATGCACATTGGGCTAAGCTCAAACTTAGAGACTGCTGATGCCAAGCATGCTGCTTTACAGGGAAAATACATTTATACTGAGTTTTATCAGTATGGAACACACATTCTAAATTGATACAGGACAGCAAAGAAACCAACTGCCCATACTTGCCAGATATTGCAATAATGTAGAAGACTAAAATGGTATGGAGAGAAATCCTCCACCTTAAAATACATAATGCTTTCAGTATGTGCTTCATGCAAAGTTTTTATGTGTACTTATGAACTGAAAAGTACAAACCAGGCTAAATTGTTTCAACCATTGCACAGATACTGCATAGACAGGCTTCTTGCATGGTCCCTGAAAACAGGGGTAAAATATTTTCCCTTATGGGTTTGCTTTTGGTATATTGTAATACAGGCCTGCTCCTATTATTAATTCCTGGTGCTAGGAAACTGTTCAGTGCCAAATATTATCCTGGTTACACCCTTGTGTTAGTAATATGCAAGTTTGTTTGTTTTTTTTTTTATACTATGTTTTATAGTATGTGCAACATACAGTACTAACTGTATATTTTACCTGCACAAAGTGCAGATTCATTCAAGAATAAAACATAATTTTGTCTGTAGGCCTACTTTGTTTTTTGAGCATAACAGGAGTCCAAAAACATGGTATCTCTTGATCAGTTGCTGGTTCCAAAGATAACATTTTATTGATGTTGCAGTTCAAGTGATGATGCTTTATTGGTTGCAGCAGTTTTACCATTAAGCTTGTTTGCAGGCAGCAGTTTATAATGAGTGCAGCATTCATAATTTCTACAAAGCCATACCTCCCAAATGCGGGACAGCCCAGTTAGTTCTGCCCGTGTTTCTGGGTCCCGGTCCTCCTGACCTGTTCCTGATGGTTGGACCTTGTAGTAGACCTCACTAGCAACACAGCCAATCAGGGGGAAGTTTTATCATGTGGTGTGCTGTTGACATCAGCACCTGCAACACTGGGAGGTATGACAAAGCCCTGGTACCAGACAAACCTGTGGGTACAGAGTATTGGATTGTCTAAAAAAAATAAATAAAATTGCAATCGAAAGACCAACACACAATAATCTCGTGCTGAAAACTATGGGTGAAGAGGTGGGTGGGTTCAACAAGTTTGTAGTCGCAATACTGCGTAAATGTTTGAACACTAAATTATGAGGCCCGTGTAAAAATTTGCCACTGACGCCTCTGAGCCTCTTATTATGCTACATATTAAAATTTTGTTACGCCGCAGAGCAATTATCAAACAAGCAAAGGCAGAATTTTTACAGAAGCATTTAGATGTAATTTCTAGTTGCTTGCTTTAATAGAGGTATTTAATATAATAACAGAGGTGCTTTACTGACTTTCCAAGGGCATGGAGATTGTGCTGCTTGAACACTTTCTAATTTTACATCATGCATGAAGCTATAAAAACTGAGATGTAAAACATTATTATGTTACTTGTGATGATTGTCAGGATACATGCAAACCTTTGTTTCAGGATTACTACAGCAGAGTACTTTATATACTGTTGTAAAGAACAACCAATATTAACTTCTTCTAAATGTAGCTTTCTGTGCTCACAGATTTGTCTCCTTAAAAGTGTCTTTTCCAGAGATTATTTTCTTCACAATATATTAAACTTGACATACATACCTTGCGTAGGTTTATAAAAAATTAGATGTTTATTCAAAATATATTACCTTCTAAGATAACCTTCTTTTGACATAAAATTAACAACAGCACATCAGCTGTTACATTTGTTCATTATTGCCATAACATAGCAAAGTGTTTCCATGTCTCTATGTGCGCATAGAGGGGATAGTTTACTAATTTAGTAAAAAAAAAGACTGATTTGAACCTTGGGCTTCATTCTTTAAAGGGAACCTTCGTCTTAAAATTAATTTTATTTTTGTAAGACACTTTTCAATTTGTGTTTATTTTTCATTTGTGTAAATCTTTTTAAAATAATTTTGAATTTCTATTTTTACTTGATACAGATAACCAAAAATAGATATAATTTGAGTCTTGATTACTTAAACTGGCCTATCTATTTCCATTTAGTCTAAAGAGAATTTCCTGGTTGTTAATTTAACAGACAATTTCTTTGAAACCATAAAAATTGAGACTAAATAAAAATGATTTTAATAAACAGATGCCTACAACATTCTAAAATTTACATTTAATGGGAACTTTCCTTTTAAATACATGTAATGCCAGACTGAGAAACATCTTAAAATGTCAGTTATCTGCTACTTATAAAACTGACTCTTAACAGTCCTGACTTAATTGTATTGTGTTTCTTTTTCTACTAATTTGGATATGGCATCTGTGCTCTATTTACTACACAAATCTTCATTGATTATAATAAGATAAACAGCTACTAGAGATTAATATTTTATTATTTACTTACAAAATAGCTGTTCCCAGTCATACTAAATACAGAACAAAACAGAATAATAATGTTTTGGGGGAATTCAATAACCCAAAACAAAACTTCAAGACCCAAATCTCAAGTGCCAATATTGTGAGGGGTGGTGTCCAACACAGCAGCCATTATCCACAAGGATGGTGTTCCCAATCACAACTTTCCCATTTATTTAGGTGTCAACATATATTTATAAAACCCTGTATTATCTCTTATCTTGTTTGGTCAATTTTATCCCAACACCAGGAAAGGTTAACTGGTGTCATGCTCTTAAACTGCACACAATAATACAAATGTTATCAGTTTCTTGCTTTACTTCCTGTTGTAGCAACACTATGGATGCTCTGTGACTTCCTATATTTATAGCTAGGTGATTGCTTTTCTTTTTGTACAACCTGTATTGATTGTATTTATCATGGGAAACCATCCCAGAGACATCAGTGGAACATCCTGATAAATATGGAATAATCACTTTGCTAACAGCTAATATACACACTGTAAATACTAAGATGCAACTAGACTTTTGTTACATCCTGCTATATTCTTCATTCATAGACATCCTTATAGAAGTTAAAGTCCATTGGCACTATTTATAACTACTGAGCTGCTCTTGCAGAGATTCTATGTACCTATAAAAGATCAGCCATTGAACTTTGACAGACATTGAAATGAAACAAATCAGACATTGAACCAGACTATTACACTATATGCCATAGAACAGCTACAGAGCGATACCTCAACATGTCACAATCTGTGTCTTATATTTTGGATTTTGGGGATCACTCCAAATTGTTACATAACATTCACGTGACCTGCTACTGCAACTTTAACAAGGGTGTACATTATTTCCTTAGATTTACATAGCTTTGGTATGATAGTCCTCTACAGTTGTACTTATCTATATCTCAGACACTTTAGTGATGACACAAAGAGCACTGAAAAATGTTACCATCTGCACCCAAGTAAGTGTTGCTGAGCCCAAGTGGGTTTTTTTTACTTTGTTTCTCCTGTGCTTTAGTCGGTGCAGGTGTGTATAAAGTAGTATTTATTGCTTTAGCATTACAATTATAGACTTACTTAACAAGATGCAAAATCACATTGTTTCATATAAAATGATCTCAATTTTATTTAAAAAAAAGTGGTAGTAGATTGTACTGTATAGTTAATGTGCATAAGCAGATAAAATGGTTTAACAATATAAGAACTAGATACTTAGAACTAAACTTCTGTACCCATTTAGCCTTTACATTTTTATTTAATGTATTGCACAGAAATGTGGAAAGAAAAATAGATCATAGGATTAGTCAAAAGCACTGCAGGCCAGACAAGACTGTTACAAGGAAATAATCTATTCAGTTGTACTATGCTTCATGTATTTAGCCATTTAAACCTCAATGGGTCATTGTTTCTATTCAAATACTGTTTGTGTCCATGACATTTCCGTTCCATCCACATACAGTGGCTCTGGGCTATATCTTCTTATTTTATGAATGACTCCTTGTTTATTTACTCTAGACAAATCTAACTAAAGGGGTGTTTTTATCAGTTCATTTTCTATTTAACCTACTTATATGTAAAATTTACTCTTTATAAGTAATGTTTATATACAGTTACATGTAAATATATAACTAGATATGTGATACACACATGTTCATTTAAAAGAGATACCATGTTTTTTTGTCTTAGGTCAAAATATAAAAATAAAAGCAGCTACAGTACTATTTAAAGGGATCCCATCATCACCGCCCCCTCCCC
>JAKJJM010039993.1:0-11544 GCA_021901965.1 Pipa carvalhoi
AGATAGATAGATAGATAGATAGATAGATAGATAGATAGATAGATAGATAGATAGATAGATAGATAGATAGATAGATAGATAATATGGCAGGGCAGACATGGAAACAGTTGCATTGTTTCACTGAAATGATTGTTGGGTCATGTACACTTTATGCATCCAAGTCCTATCTGTATCAAACAAACAAACAGACAAAAGAACAACTGTGACTAGCTAATTATGCACATGTCATTATACACATGCCAGCTCAGATCTAACCTCTGTTGAGCTTCCTTCCTGGAATAGTGAAATACAACCTAGTCCAAAGCTCATGAGGTGAAAGCACTGCACATTTGTCTTACAGATATTTCAATTCAGATGGATATATATAAGAAGAACCTTGTGAATTTCTAATGCATCAAAACAAAATACATGCTGTGAATATGAATATCTTATTTTTAATACTATGTGTCACACTGCATGAAGATTTCCATGAATCCCCTATGAATACTTGCTTGCCAGAGCTATTAAAAATAGAATTATTTAAAGCTCGGTGGAACAATATAAGACCACAGAGAACATTACAAACATATCTTAAATGTGATGGGGATATTCCAAGAAAAATCTGTATGCAACTGAACCAAGTCACACAATTTTGTGTCATGTCCAAGGGGGATGAAATGATTTGCAAACCTCTATCTGGAGATGTTTTCTATTGTAGCTAACTGGCCTCTTTTCTGTGATTATACTAGCAAATGTAGAGCTCAGTTTATACACAGCGCATGTACTGCTATGCAGAGAACTGTGCTCCAGCACAAAAAATAGTCTAGAAAAAAAAATTAAAGGTAAATACTATAGTAAACAAAGTTACCATGAATTATTATTCATAACCATTTTTCAGCTTTTAAAAATATTTGCACAATTTCTTTTTCTAAAACAGACAAAAATGTTCAGTTATCAAGGTATATATTTTATTATAATACAAATATGGGAAGTGATTATTGGCTGGTCTCCAAGCTAGACTAAGATTTGGCCCCAAAACAAACAAATAGGTTAGCTAATGACTGTTGTTAATAAAGGTTCATAATTCAAATTACAAGATGGTCTCCCAAAATGCCCCCGGCTTCCAGGGAGTTTTTTTTTTTTAATGTTTGTATAACAGGACTGATGCTTAGTTGAGGCAGGTGTTTACAATTATGCAATGTAAGATTATTATATTTTGAGCTTTTCACCCATCTTCGGGGTGAAAAACAGGTGAAAAAGTAAAAAAAAAAAAAAATTTTAAACTTTAGTAAATTTCACCCAATGATCCATGGAGAAGAACTTGTTTAAACTGGGAGCTTGGGTATTGTTGTGACTTACAGGGTCTAATGAACAATAAAGATACTCCTTAAGGTCCTTGAGGGACATAGGAAGGATACTAGAAGGTGAACCTTTTTAACACAGTGGGGTTAGTCCTCGTTAATCCCAAGACAGACTGTTCATGGGTCCAGAACTTTACCCTTAACACCCACAAGAAGATTTGGCCTTTGTTGCAAGGAAACACAGAGGTTTCATCTCCCACGTTAACCCCCCAGCCCTGCACCAAATCATCATTTTATAAATAAAAAGATTTAAATTATACAGGCTACTTGACTCATAAGTAATGTATTTATTTGCATAACAAGTGATTATATAGTCAAATGACTTTATATGCATTTAGTTTCATAGGGACTCAATAGAACTTATCTCATCGGTGAACCCACCCTCTACAATCTCATCTCCTCTCATTTAATACTTGGAAAACATAAACATTCCCCTGAGCTGCTAAATTTAAAAAATTCCCAATTCATACCATATATTGCTGTATATTTTATAATACTGGTTTTGTACAGGCAAACATTCTCCTAAAGAGGGAGACATATAAAACAGTTTACATGATATTCTGTTCTAACCTGCATATTTCACATGTTTCCCTCTCTTAAAGGTAATGTTGACATGTATGGTGTATGCAGCTGGACTGATCACCATGCAGCTTAAGGGGGTCATTCCGGTAGCTCCGAATTTTCTGTCCCGAATTCACTTATAGCGAACTCCCATTATAAAGTCGCGACGGCGATTAAAAAATTGTCGTGGTCGCGATTTTATAATGGAAGAATTGTCGCGGTCGCGACTTTATAATGGGAGTTCGCGATAAGTGAATTCGGGTCAGAAAATTCGGAGCTACCGGAATGACCCCCTAAATGGCTGTGTAGGTGGCAACTCTATACTTTTACCACTAAATAACTCTAAAATCTTCATACTACAAGGCTTGTTTAGCTTTTCTCTACATGGCTCCAGAGAATCCGAGTTTTCTTTACTCATAATTCATATGATATTACTGTTAGATTTATTTGATCTATACTGAATTCTTAGTAAGGTTTTTTTGCCCTTATCCTTAATTAATGCACACTTACAGAAGACAAGGCTCTCTGAGCATGTGTCTTTCCTTTAGAAGAAGATGGAGCCCTGGAGCTGACACCTTAGTGTCATGAGACTATTGTATACTTGGGCATGTTCAGTAATCTTTTTGCATAAAATTGAACACTTATATGCTATTCAATTTTTAGGCTTAAGTGCTAAAAATTCTTAATAAAATTATGTAAATAAATAAATAAAAATAGAGAAGATATTAATTATTTTTTGTTTTACCCATCAAACCCTGCTAACATTCCTTGCACCCTTTCCCACATATAACCAGATGCACTGTTGTCTCAAGTCCCAGATGCTAAAACTTTACTCTCCCAGTTGGTTGCAATGCCATTGATGCCAACCAGAATATGGGAAAATGGCATTGAAATCAGAGGTCTCCTGCCCAGTCTGGGAGAGTCGGCATGTATAATCACAATGTATTTTTTTTTTCTTTCACAAAAGTGCTGCCACATGTTTCGTTGTTATAGTTTTTAGCTTTGTAGTAACAGGAATTATTAGGGGGATGAAGAGTTATAGATTAACATGTTGCTGTTGGGATTCACTCATTTATATATAAAGATCACAAATCTATTGTCCCTTTTGTGATCTTGACAAAAGCCCTAGATTAGGGACTTGGATTGTCTGAGCCAGATGCGTTAATAAAGCTTTTTCTATCTTTAAATGATGGTTTATTATTGATATCTTCTCAGAAGAACTCCTTTTCTTCTTGACTGTTCTTTGCTTCACTGCATTATAAAATATACAATTAAAATATTCTCCAGCACATACTGTGCCTTTTTCTTATTTACAAACAGACTGTGCTGTTGGTTGCTTTCTCTGTTTATTCCTCCAGGCTTATAAAATAATGTTTGTGAAGCTCATTTTAAACTAAAAGGCTGCCAGTCATTGGATATATTAAAACTCAAATTTCTGTTTTGATTGTTTAATGTTTATGCTTGTAAATGTAATGCCAGTATCAACAAATTGTTCCAGAAAAGTACAAGTTTAATATTTTATTTATTTAGTCATTTTGCCTATTTATACACCACTCTATAGAGATGAACCATTTCTAACAGACTCTGCTTTTATGGGGTTTCAAATCTACTCTTCCTTTGAAATTTAGTCACACTCCAATTAAACTAGTTTTTTGATTGTGGGAAGAATACATGGAAGAAACCCCAGATATATGGGGAGAACATACAAACTCTACCGAGAGGATGTCCAGGGTAGAATCAAACCTGCACGCCACCAGTTGTAACAGCTAATTCTTAATTTGCAATGAAAACATACCAGCTGTAATAAGGATAACACAAAAAACATGTGGGAACGCTCTAAGGCTGGAACAAAAATGTGACCTCCTTAGTTTGTATTTTACAGGAATTGGTTCTAGCAAAACTTATTGAGTGAATTGGATAGTTACTCGAGAAACATATCAGTAGAGGTTACTTAAACCAATAAGATTATTTAAAAGCATGTTGATTCAGCCTGATCCCAGTAGGGTATAGGAAGGTTTTCATACCATGTGAAAGCAAGATTTGTTCAAACTTTAAGTGGGTTTTACACTGTTAAGGTAGAAATGTTTCTCTAGGAAACTGTGAAGCATAAGTTCAGCCATGATTGCTTGATGTTGCTTTAATAAATATAATAATGGGTTAAACGTGATACCAAAATGTGAAATTACTGCGATAACAGATTTATCATCTGATGCCCCGTGTCCAACTTCACTGTACCAGCTGCCCTGACCACTTCCCTATTTTCATGTCTGACTTTGCTAAGAACAATAGGTCATAAAATAATCTTAAGTAATGATATATTTTACTTAGGCATTAACCTTGTGATTTATCTTGTGATCCTGGACAATAATGATTCTCACCCCTATAATAAAAAACTAACCAATCCAAGAATGTGCTAACAAATTTAACCAATCACAAAGATATATTCTAAAACATTGTAATGAACTGATTTACATGTTTTTGTATTCTAATAAATAAATAATGACTTCCTCAATGGGCGGAGAGAGAGCCGTATCCTGGAGGAGTCTCAACCACTGAACCTTGTGTCAGTATGAGTTTCTTGTATCCTGCTGCAGAGGTTACTATTCCAGAGGTATTAGATGAATTAGGATGCAGTTACCTATAACATACAGGAAATTATCCTAAAAGAGGTTTCCTTATCAACACCTTTGACTTAGTCAACAAGAGTAAACTAAGGGTTATTAACTTATTTATTGAATAGTTTCTACATTGACCTGTGTCATTTTTCAATCATAAGAGCTATGTAACTATGAACGAATATAAGATAAGAAAAAAAAATAACTTGGTCCTATAGAGAAATTACTGCTAATACACTAAGATATCTGTATCTATAATTTGACCAAGCCAGCTTGTTATATCTGAAAAAAAAACAAAACAAAACATTTTAGGCTGAAGGACCATTTTAGCCATTTTTCAATTCATGTTTTGTTTTTGTTTTTTACAGAAAACATCACTTTCTTGCCAGTTTCCCACATGGAAGACCAGTTAGAATTTTAAGTGTACAATTTGACTGACACTTTTGAGAATTAAGAAAAAGAACTTGCTGATATACAATCTCAGAGAGCTGTTGACCACCTGCAAGTTGCTGAACATTTTTAGAATTTAAGATGGAACTTACAGTGCAGCAGGGAATCTACTGAGCATGTGTGGAACGCTGCCACAAGGAATCACCTGGGGTTTTAAGACGTAATATAATAAAAACCAATTAGGATAAATTTGTGCCAATTCACCCATCGTGGTTGCAATTGTGCAGAAGTTAGAAGTTTCAACTGCATGCCAATGTTCAAACCCAATTAATTGCAACAGATGATAAAAGTTGTAGTAAATTAATAGATGAAGGATAACGTAAGCATAATAAATAAGAACTATAGTGCCGATATAACTGCCCACATACATATAAAAATCATTTATATTAAGCCAATTGCTAACTTAAATAGTTAAAAAAAAGTTTAGTGAAGAAATAATACTTGCCGTTTGTTTCCCCTATTAGAGCTAATGAGAGCTGCCATTTTGTCTGGTCTTGGTCCAGTGTAATCCAAGGGTTTACCCAGGGAGTCTTCTGTTCTTGATCCAAAGCCGCCGCCGCCGGGGCCCAGCACCTACTACCGCTGAAAATAAAAAACCCAGGAGGTCCATCTTCCAACTTCTCCTCGCTAGCACTGCAAATCTTCATTGGCTCCTCAGCTATTTATAGGGGTCCGTATTTATAGTTGAGGTGCAGACCCGTGAGGGAACTGATGAAATTTGGTGGCTTTATATACCCTATGCCTGTTGCTGATTGGAAAATTGCATCTCAGCAATTATCCAATCAGAAAGAGGCTTGGGGTGTAAAAGGCCTGTCTGAGAGGAACCTTTTATTGCTAGGTTGGTGCTTTTAGCACTTTTTTTTTAATTAATCAATTAACACTTGGGTTTAGATTTGGTGCTGATTAATTAATGTTTCTTTTGTATTTTAGTGAAATGTTTGTGTTTTTTTTTCTTTCCTTTACAGGTGATGTGATGGACAAGCACCCCACTTGTTTAGTCCTCTCACCCTATGATTAAGTAAGGGGTGAGGGACTTAGGTAAGGACATAATTAGGTTAGGTCCCCCAAGCCCATAGCGCTGATGGGGTAGGGGCCATGGGAGGTGGTCAGCGATTTATCGCCTCCAGGTAAGGGACCCTTTCCCCCTTGGCTAAATGGGGTGGGGGTCAGTCCTGACCCCTTGGTTAATGTTGATGCCCTCTACCCCATCCAGCAGGACCCCCTACTGGTAGAGATTCCCCAACCCCTGCATAGCAGTTGGTGGGAGTGGAGGGATAGAGGTCCCGGGGACCCCTTCTTTTTATTTCTAAAGGCCCCCCTACCCCACAGGGACACAAAGGGGTAAGAGGGCAGGGGAAAGAGGAGCTACTCCAGGGAGCCACTCCTAGCAGTACAGATCCCCCACCCTGCCTAGCGCTGGGGGAGGGTAGAGGGATAGGGGTCCCAGGGACCCCTTCTTTACATTTATACAGGCCCCCCTACCATACAGGGACACAGTGGGGCAGGGGGGTTGGGGAAAGGCAAACGGCTCCCAGGGAGCCACTTCCTGCACTTAGCGATCCCCTCTCCTAGCTTAGCAAAGTGGAGGGTGATGTTGGGGGCAGGTGTGGGGGTCCTTGTTGGGGGGTCACCAATTGCACATACCTTTTGTATATTTTGGATAAATCTCAACAGAAGATTAACAGCGAACAGCAACTTCCTCTGTCTGCAGCAATGTTTGTAATACCTGCTCCCCCAAGCGTTCAGTATATATCACTATAGTAACACTATGCATTTCTGCTAATTGGTTGAGCACTTAGGAGGCCGGTACCTAAAGGTCAGGCAATGTCAGAAAGAAGCAGAGCGCATGAGCGAGATTACAGAGGTTGGGGCTTGGGAAAACTAACTTGTGCGCAGGCGCTACATTAGAGATTAGGCAAAACTGGCAGAGGAGGGTTGATACCTTTTCATGGTACACATCACATGCACATTTCCTGGTGCAAGAATTTTCCAATGCTGCTTATTAAAGTATCCTGCTTCACTTGAAACAACTACTGGGGAGAAACACGTTCCTCATTAAGGTATAGTACTGCATATATAAAGATGTAATCTGACTATAGTTCTCCTTTAACAGATGAAGGATAATGCTAGCTAGTATTTTACGTAGTTTGAAAACTTACTATATATATATATATACACACACATACTATTTACATTATATGCTAATTTTTTTTTGTCTTGTTAATGTAGACTAGAGTCTTTCAGCTGGCGCTCCTCAAGAGATTATTATGGCACTAGTTTGTTCAAGAGCTCCATATACATATCTTTCATGACATAACCAATGTAATACAACAGCATTAAAGTCTCACAGATTATTAGCCTTCCACATGTGAGAAATTGCACTGAACACACGTTGAGATGTAGCAGGGCTGATTTTGTAGATTTCCTACATTTTTGTCATTTTGCACAACTCATTGTCACTGTCATTTTGGCACAAATCTCTCATAAATTTGCAGTGTTATTTTGAGCTATTATGACTCAATGGGGGGAATTTTTAAAATTAGGAAATTTTGACGCTGGAAACACAGTGTTCTTTTTATATTACTCTTATTGAATAATCTTTTATTGCCATGCCACAAGTTGCTCTTTGATGCATTTTCTTTTATACTGAAAAAAATATTTCTTTTATATTGAAAAATAGTTTTTGATTCTATATAAATAGGAGGAAAGTTTGATAAATATCCCCCAATGTGTAGGAATGCTTCTAAAGGTAATCCTAGGGTGAAATTTATAAAAGTCGTAAAAGCCCCTGGGAAAGTGTCATAAGCTTTATGGCAATTTCCCAGCAGTAACAGATCAAAAAAGTACCAATCGAAAAGTTTCAATCAGAAAAAAGTCATCGAAAAGTTTCAATCAAAAAAAAGCCATAGAAAAGTTTCGATCTGTACCCGGTTTTGTACAGGCCCGAAATCGTTTTTTTTTTCGACTTTTATAAATTTCGCTCCTAGTGTTAGTTTTAGTCAGTTTGGCTACATCAGTGTATAACAATGTCTGAATTAACATGAAATACGTCCTCGTGGACTGTGATTGGTCGATTCATAACTTGTGAACTACTTTAGAACTCTTCAATAAAAAGACAATTTTATTATAAATATCTACAAAACAATCTGAAAATATACTCATTACAGCCAACCTCTATAGCAGCTAATCAGATACAATATTTTATTTGGATACAAAAATTAAGCTAAATACTGAAAGGTTGCTATGGGTTACAATTTCTAACAACTGGTGTTATTTTAGCATTCATAAACATACATTGCTTACATCTACATTTACTAAAAGGTGGCAACCTTAGGTTATATGCAAATTATGAATGCTTCACTTTTTGCTTCATTCTATCCTGGTTTCATAACCTCCAAATTTTAAAATACAGCCAATTTTGTATTTTTAGCACATTATTAAAATGTGTCATTTATCACGGGAATATAATTTATTCATAAATAGCTACCTGAATGACCAATTATTCAAATTAAACACCACTGTATACTCCGTATAAGAATGAGACAATGCATACATTTCTGAAGACAGACTGGTAAACAAAAGTTAGTATTCATACATAATTTACATCAAACTAATACAAATGATCTTGTGACACAAAGGGGGTTATTCTCTAAAGTTCGAATTGTCGTGTAAAGGTTCCAATTTGCCCGCTAAAGAAAGTTGCAATAGACTGCTACAGTCGCAGTTGCAACTTTATAATGACAATATTGTCGCAGTTGTGACTGTACAAAAGAAATGTTGTCAAAGCTGGAACTTTAAAAATTGTCATGGTTGCGACTTTATAATTGTCGAAGTCGCAGATTTACTATGGGAATCCGCTGTTTGTGAATTTGACAGTCTATTTCTCACTTTAGAGAATAACCCCCAAAAGGTTGAAGGTGAATTTAGTAAAAATCTCAAAAACTCCTCTCTTTAGAATACATTTAAATTATGGTATTTTCTTTCTAAATTCTAATACATTTTCAATTTAAAGCATAAATTAAGTCCCTAATATGTGATAACAGGAATCCTCCAGTGATTCCACAGACAATCACACCCACAAAACGACAACAAAATGAGTTTGCCAGTCAACGGGCGAAACTTAATAAACTCAAAAAAGCCCGATTTCGCTTTTCCGAGTATATTCCCGCAAGATCTCGTGGTAAATATCGTGCGATTTTATTCGATCGAATACCTTTCCACCAAAAAATTCAATCGAAAAACTCGGACGGTAAATATCGATCGAATAAAATCACGCTATTTTTACCACGAGATCTAACGGGACTAAACTCGGAAAAGCAAAAACGTGCTTTTCCGGGTTTATTAGGTTTCGCCCAAAATCTTGGGCACCTGTTTGCTTCACTGATTTTAAGAGATTTTTTTTTAAACTTCTTTATATAATGATATCTTTATTATTCACATAGATGCCAATCTGACCCAATAAAAGTGATCTACCTATCTTACTTTTATCTGCAGAATACCGATATCTCAGGCAAACGTTACTGGATATCTCCGAGATCCAGGGTTGTCTATTTTATGTGATTTAAATTATTGAATAAAAGTAAAATAAAGTTTACAGTTAATCAAAAAGAACAGCAGATTTCTATGTGTACCAATTTCTATGCTGGAAATCACACCACCCTCATCCCACACAAGTATTTCTCCATGTATCATGAGAGTTTCTGGAAATTAGGACAATTCCATAGTGATGTCTAATTTATCCCACATTGCATGCACTGAATACATTACATATTTTCTGAGGTTCAAATGGATCTCCGCCACAGTTGCTATTTTAGGTATGATTTCCCTATACATAGACTTCCTGTTTTTATGATGAGAATACATAGCTTATCTGATAAAAAAAGTCGACCTTTCAGCTCTAATTGTTCTCAAAGGAGTCTAAATGAAAAAAACTTGAAAACAGTTTCAAAAAGTTTGTTTGCAGTGATTTTTAGAGATGAGCAGTTCAGATTTGTGTTATTCCAAGTAATTAAGATATTGGCAATCAGAGATAGGTGTAAATTTGGTCAGATTAAGCCAAGTGGATACAAACTGGCGCAGATTCTTTACAAACGCCATGTTGGAAAAATTTCAAAAGTTGTTAAAGCGGCAACAAAAAAGTTAAAAACAAAGTTACTATCATAAAACCACCCTGTTGCCCTGCCCGCAAGACGTATGTCACACCACTCAACTGCTGGCTTAGATATTTAAAGGGTACTTTTACACAGACTTGTTCAGTTTGTTTTAACTTATCACAGAAAATTCAGGCTTTTAAAACTTCCATGGCCTTAAAGGGCAGAAAAACTGTAAAAAAAATGTGTGTGTATTTAGTTTTTTCTTGCAAAAAAATTGGAACCCAAAACCAAAACCTCTATAGGAAAATCTGAATCTTAATAACCATAATAAGGTAACTGAACTGGAATTGTGGGAGGAAACCCACACAGGTGTGGGGAGAACATATAAACTCCATGCAGATGAAGTCCAGAGTGTAATTGATCCCAGAACCTCAGTGCTGCAAGGCAGCAGTGTTAAACACTGAGCCACCGCACTGCCCAAAACACAAATAATATTTTACATAATACTATTGCCTGCATACCGATAATAATTAAAACATTTCAAATAAATTATTAGTTATATTATGGTTAGATAATTCTACTGCGGAGATCATCCAGTTCTCAGTTTGAAACATTTGTTATTGCATTGCAAGTATTCTGTTATTATAGAATATAGTAGCAATGAAAACTAGTATTGTCTATGTATAATTTTGCCTATTCCAATGTTTTAATAGTTTGAGATGCCACTTTTTTCATGTGAAAGGACTAGTGCAAAACAGCAAAAACTGAGATTTAGCTCCTTTCTTCTGAGCATATAGTAGAGATGTAGAGAGTGAATTCTCCAGCTTATCTCCGGAGGTCATGGAGTTGCTTGCAATGCAATTGCCTATAGTAGAGATGTAAAGAATGAATTCACCTATAGTAGAGATGTAGAGAATGAATTCTCCTATAGTAGAGATGAAGATAGTGAATTCTCCTATAGTAGAGATGTAGAGAGTGAATTCTCCTATAGTAGAGATGTAGAGAACAAATTCTCCTATAGTAGAGATGTAGAGAGTGAATTCTCCTACAGTAGAGAGTGAATTCTCCTATAGTAGAGATGTAGAGAACAAATTCTCCTACAGTAGAGATGTAGAGAATGAATTCTCCTATAGTAGAGATGTAGAGAGTGAATTCTCCTATAGTAGAGATGTAGAGAACGAATTCTCCTACAGTAGAGATGTAGAGAATGAATTCTCCTATAGAAGAGATGTAGAGAATGAATTCTCCTATAGTAGAGATGTAGAGAATGAATTATCCTATAGTAGAGATGTAGAGAATGAATTCTCCTATAATAGAGATGTAGAGAATGAATTATCCTATAATAGAGATATAGAGAATGAATTATCCTATAATAGAGATATAGAGAATGAATTATCCTATAGTAGAGATGTAGAGAATGAATTATCCTATAGTAGAGATGTAGAGAATGAATTATCCTATAGTAGAGATGTAGTTGCTTGCAAT